>JAFMOC010000312.1:12500-25000 GCA_019802505.1 Corydoras sp. C115 | reverse complement strand
CCATTATCTTCTGCTTTATCCTCTACTAGGTTCGTGGGGGGGGGGGGGGGGGGGGGGGGGGGGGGGGGGGGGGGGGGGGGGGGGGGGGGGGGGGAGGGGGGAGGGGGGGGGGGGGGGGGGGGGGGGGGGTTCCCTATGCCCATTTATGTCTCGGGCGCTGGGCAGATACACTCAGGACAGGGGGGCAATCTATCACTGGACACACACTCACTCACACAAACACACACACTCTATATGGGGCAAATTGGAGAACTCTATTGAATTGATCCATGTTTTTGGACTGCGGGAGGAAACCGGAGAACCCGGAGGAAACCCGCACGGACAGGGGGAGGACATGGAAACTCCACCCATATTGGGATTTGAACCGGGAATGCCTAGTGCTGAGAGGAGAACATGCTAAACCACTAAGCCAGCGTGCCGCCCCACCTTCATAATGTCCTTCATTACAGTTTTATTGGATTCTGGTTCTTGTTCTCAGATGTATGAGGCTCGTTGTGGTTCTGCAGGTCGCAGGGCGTCGGTGTGATTTACTGACCGTCTGCTCTGTTATCAGTCCCTGATTGAGGGCAGAAGGGGGCGGAACCTTTGTCCCCGCAGGTCGATACGCTGGACATCAGGCCCCTGGCCTCTGCGCTGATGAACAGTAACGACCGTGTGGTTGCGTAATGACCGTGTGGTGCAGGCGACCGTGCGGCGGTGGTGCCGCCGTGCGTGCTCCACACTGATGAGTGCGATGTTACGGATAACGATGGGTTCATAATTCGTTCCGATCGATTGCAGGGCGAGAACGTGGTCCAACGCGCACATGGTTTTTTTTTTTCTCCAGAGAGAACCGCGGCGACTCGTCTCTCCGTACGACGATCTCCGTAAATTTTCCCGGCGGGCTTCATCAGTTCAGCGAATTTTAATACCTCGCCGCCTCGAGTTCTTTAATAATAGAACCGTTCCGGACATTTTTATGATTCGATTTACGGTTTGATGCAACTTTATACTTTTGCTCCACAATTTGCTCCGCAGTTACCTGCTCCAGCCATTTATAATAACAACGTTACGCAAACTTCACACCGTTAGACCTTAAACCAACACTCTGAACAAAGCAGGACGTAGCTCCGCCCATTTCTCACGACCAATGATGCTAAAAGTTTATCTCCTAAACCTCTTTAAAATGAGACATTAATTAACGACAGAACCTGATGGAGGCGCTGTTGAGCACGTGTGGCGGATGTGAGACATCATTCATTCATTCATCCATTATCTCCCGCTTTATCCTCTATTAGGGTCGCGGGGGGGGGGGGGGGGGGGGTGGTTCCCCATGCCCATCCAGGGGAGGACGTTTCGGGCGCTGGGCAGATACACCCAGGACAGGGCGCCAATCCATCACTGGGCACACACTCACTCACACAGACACACTCTATATGGGGCAATTTGGAGAACTCAATTGACTTGATCCATGTTTTTGGACTGTGGGAGGAAACCGGAGAACCTGGGGGAAACCCACGCAGACACGGGGAGAACATGGAAACTCCACCCAGATGGGAATTCGAACCGGGAATCCCTAGTGCTGAGAGGAGAACGTGCCAAAGCACTAAGACACCATGCCACCTCTCTAATATTATGCATCCATTTTCTTCCACTTTATCCTCTATTAGGGTTTGGGGGGGGGGGGTTCCCCATCCAGATCCAGGGGAGAACGTTTCGGGCGCTGGGCAGATAGACCCAGGACAGGGGGGCAATCTATTGCTGGGCACACACTCACTCACACAGACACACTTTATATGGGGCAATTTGGAGAACTCAATTGACCTTGATCCATGTTTTTGGACTGTGGGAGGAAACCGGAGAACCCGGGGGAAACCCACGTGGACACGGGGAGAACATGCAAACTCCACCCAGATGGGGATACGAACCGGGAATCCCTAGTGCTGAGAGGAGAACATGCTAAACCTGTGAGACATCAGCGTTCTGTTTTTATTTTTTTAAAAAGGGAACCGTAAACCTCCGTTAAATTCGACGAACGAATCCAGATTCTCTCAAGACGTCGCGCGATCTCGCGCTCTCACGAGCCACACCCCCCACCTGGGCCACACCCCCCACCCGGGCCACACCCCCCACCCGGGCCTTTCACATCCAGAGTATTCAGATCAGCGCTTCTCCAGCGTCCTGCCTTCAGGATCCCCACATTTGTCTTTTATCATCAAGTCACAAACCCCAAAGCAATTTACCTCTCCACCTCCTCTAATTTATCTCACAAAACGAACGGGGCAGCATCAGACGGCGGCTCGCGCCCGGCGAACGTGACACACATGCAAGTGCCACGCGAGTCCGAGAACCTCAGGGACGTGGACCGCGGGACACGGAGACATTACGATCCGTAACACACACTGTGTTACAAACATGATCGAGAAAACAGAACCGGCTGAGATTTAATTATACGAACGATGATGAAGGACCGAGAAGTGAGGTCCAGCCTCCTTTAATTCCCGGTTCGAATCCCCATCTGGGTGGAGTTTCCATGTCCTCCCCGTGTCCGTGTGGGTCTCCTCCGGGTTCTCCGCTTTCCTCCCACAGTCCAAAAACATGCATCAAGTCAATTGAGTTCTCCAAATTGCCCCATATAGAGTGTGTCTGTGTGAGTGAGTGTGTGCCCAGCGATGGATTGGCGTCCTGTCCTGGGTGTATCTGCCCAGCGCCAAGATGTTCTCCCCTGGATGGGCATGTGGGAACCCCCCGCCCGTGACCCTAACAGAGGATAAAGCGGGAGATAATGAATGAATGAATGAAAGCAGACAGAGTTAAAAGCCTTTAAACCCCCAAAGAGCAGGACGAAGCGTCAGCGGCAAGACAAAACTCCCTATTGTGTTGCTAAGGAAGAAACCTTGTGAGGACCGAGGCTCAGTGCGGGACTCATACTCCTTGACCCGTATTTAACAATTGTAAACTATATAAGTCAGCAGCACGGTGGCTTAGTGGTTTAGCATGTTCTCCTCTCAGCACTAGGGATTCCCGGTTTGATACCCAATCTGGGTGGAGTTTCCATGTTCTCCCCGTGTCCGCGTGAGTTTCCTCCACGGGTCTCCGGTTTCCTCCCACAGTCCAAACAAACATGGATCAAGGTCAATTGCCCCATATAGAGTGCGTGTGTGTGTGTGTGTTAGTGAGTGTTTGTCCAGATATGGATTGGCGTCCTGTCCTGGGTGTATCTGCCCAGTGCCCGAGATGTTCTCCCCTGGATGGGCATGGGGAACCCCCCCCCCTAGTAGATGATAAAGAGGAAGATAATGGATGGATGGACATATATATATAGTCCATTGAGGGCGTCCTGCAGGACCGCCGGTCCAATAGAAATCCAGGTTCCATCCAGTTACCGTCGTAGCCGCAGTGCTTCAGCAGAACCACGATGAAGAGCTGACCACGGCTAACCAGTGCAACAGTACTAACTAAACCAAAACTAGTTCAGGTGATTTCAGACACAGGAACTATTTTAAACTTGGGATTAAATTCTGCCTGTGTATTCTCCAAAATTGCCCAATATAGAGTGTGTTTGTGTGAGTGAGTGTGTGCCCAGCGGTAGATTGGCGTCCTGTCCAGCGCCCGAAATTTGGGCCGTGCAGGAAACCCGTCCACCAATCAGAGCCGGGTCTCCAGGCCGCAGACCGCGTCGGAGGTGCAGCCCTGAGCATTACAGTTTAATGATGAGGTCGCTTCTTGTTTATGTCAAACCTGACCTTCAGATTGATTGTCAGTCGAGTCAAATTAGCATATAAGCTGCGGGATGAAGACTCCGGCCCCGGGTTTGTCGGCGTGACGGGCCGTCAGTCGGGGCTCTCTGAACTCGGACGCTGGTCCGCGGCTCCGGCTGCGGTTCTCCGATGGCGTTTAAAGAGAAACCGTTGCATTTAATAGCACTGCATTTCCACATCCGTTCACTTTCAGAGCAGGTTAATAATCTAACTCATCGGCGATTAGACCCAAACGTTGCGAACGCTCGGTGCGCACGTGAGACACGAAGATTAGCTTTTATTAACTGCTTCTTAGGAATGAAATCAGAATGGAACTTAGAAAGGAAATCGTAATTCTTTTTAATTAATGCGGGATTAAGGCGTATTTGCCTCGCGACGGGCGACGGAGAACAGAACTCTTCAGGCTGTGATGTCAAACTCACGGTTGCCATGGAGACTCAGACGGCGCTGCCGTGTCCTCCATCACACGGAGTGTAATGTTATCCACATTCTGAACGACTGAGGGGAACCGCACATCACTAAAGTTTAGAAAAACAACGGCGTGAGATTTACGGTCAGCTCCTTCACATCACACCTGAAAAGGCTTTCTGCAAAAGAGTGTGTGTGTGTGTGTGTGTGTGTGTGTGTGAGGACAAGCCTGGGTAAGGTCGGGCACTGATAATGATGGAGATCATCAGCCTGGATGTCTCATCATCATCATCATCATTTGTCCCAAAGGCCTTCAATAGGGTTCCTGCCCTTCTGAGTGCCCATCAGAGTTGAGAACCATGAAGCATCTGAGCCGCTCCCTGAATCAAATCTAGTACTTCTGTTCCGGTGATTTCAGACAGCACTCTGGGTTCTGAGGAACTGTTTTAAAGCTGGGATTAAACTCGGGGTCCGTTTCTTTACTGTTGTTTAGGAAACCCATCCACCAATCAGAGCGCGGTCGGTTTGTTGACGGATCTGCGCCGCTCACTCGGCGTCGGAGTGAATCACAGTCACGCTTGCTTGCAGTTTAATAATAAAGGATTAAAGATCGTTCACGTCTTCGGTTCGAACCTCGACATCCTGGTGTTTACTTTTCACATGTGCGCGTTTGTGCGACCGGAACGTTTTGTTTCGGGGCGGGTGGAGGCCCCGCCGGGTCCCTGAGCCCATTAAATAAATAAATTAAATACCCACAAATGAGGTCTCTCCAGCGCCGCGAGCTGAAACTTTTTTTTTTTCCGAGAGGCGAGCGGCCTGCGCAGACTTTAATGAGCTCTGAAGCACAGAGCGCCGGAAATCAGATCCAAGAGAACCCAGGTACAGAGAGAGAGCGCGAGAACGTGAGGGCGAGAGAGAGAGAGAGAGTGCGAGAACGTGAGGGCGAGAGAGAGAGAGAGAGAGAGAGAGAGAGAGAGACGCAGCACAAGGCTGAAGGATATTTAACTTTATAAATGTATTTACATCTGAATTATTCATTCATTCATCATCTCCCGCTTTATCCTCTATTAGGGTCGCGGGGGGTGGGGGGGGGTTCCCCATGCCCATCCTGGGGAGAACGTTTCGGGCGCTGGGCAGATACACCCAGGACAGGGGGGCAATCCATCACTGGGCACACACTCATTCACACAGACACACTCTATATGGGGCAATTTGGAGAACTCAATTGAACTTAATCCATGTTTTTGGACTGTGTGAGGAAACCCACGCGGACACGGGGAGGACATGGAAACTCCACCCAGATGGGGATTCAAACCTAGTGCTGAGAGGAGAACGTGCTAAACCACTAAGCCACCGTGCCGCCCCCTCTGAATTGTAATCAGGATTAAATATCTGAATGACGGGACAGGCCTCTGTGGCGGGTCGGCAGGGAAGAAAGGGACGATCATTGTTGGCCTTCAGAGTTCTCCAGCGTCCCCTCCGGACCTCCCGGTGATGCAGAACACACACACATTAACGCGGAACACTTGGTACCGTAGATCCTCCACGTTGACTGAATGTTGGCGGGGCTGATGGGCGTGCGAGGCGGGCGAGGCTGATGGAGAGAGCGGCGCCGCGGTGCTTCAGCGGAGCGGCTGACAGTGATGCAGGGACAGATTAATCGTCCAATGAAGTTTGGGTTTCAGCCCCTCGAGCCGCCGCAATCTGCTCTCAGCTCCAGACCCGGAGGCTCTTCACAGGATGAAGGTAATTAGCCAAAAGAAAGCTCTCGCGCAGCACTCGAGCGCGCACTCGCTCCTGTTTCTCATCTCTCCACCTGTTTGCACTTGGGTTTAGTGCGCGGTGGATAATTGAGATTTAATTGATGTATTAAAACGACGCGAGTGCAGGTGACGGGAGCCGCGAGAGCCGCGAGAGCCGGCACGGAGCCGAATCCAGAAACGTCTATTTACATAACCGAGCTTCACTTATTTACATAATCTGAGCCGGATCATGAATAAACATCGGCGCGAGTCCACGCGCCGGCGAGGAACCCCAGTGACCAACAACCAACGGGGTTCTAAAACGTCTGGGCCGAGGAACTTTCTCAACAGGCTGCGCGAGAGCAAAGAGCTAGGCACGAGAACAGCAGAGGGCGTTACCGAACATCATCACACGTCTACGGCTACGTACTCCATCGTCAACCTCAGGCCGTCTATTTTCACCAACCCAGCGACAGGGGGCTTAAGTCAGGCTTAAGTCAAGTCATTTAAACTAGAACTACAGGATCACGGAAGATAAAAAAAACAACTCGCATTCAACCGAAGGTGGCAGAAATCATTTAGTGAAGCTAAATAAATGCGGGGCTCAGTATTTGGCCTCAGGTTTCAGGTGGTGGACTGAGGCGGGGGGTTAACTGATTAAACCCAACAACAAAACAACAAACGCTGAGGGCCAAAAGAGTCTGAGCTGAATTTAAAGAAGTGAATGTTTATTTCTGATCAGAATGTACAAGATGCAAACTGCACAACACGACCGCGAGTATACACACACACACACACACACACACACACACACACACACACACAGAGAAATGTGTGTTGCATGTCCACTTGTCTCAGCATTGTTCGCTGATCTGATGTCGTCTTTAAGTCCAGCCCTCATTTGCTCGCTCGCTCTGTAATCAGCCGAACCCCTGAATTCAGCTGACCTAATTTCCTGTCTGGATGAGACATTCGGCGTGACTACGTACTGCCGAGGATGATGGGAGTGTGTGTGTGTGTGTGTGTGAGAGAGAGAGAGAGAGAGAGAGAGAGAGAGAGAGAGAGAGAGAGAGAGAGAGGGGGGGATTTGAATTGTCTCATCCAGCCTTTCACACTTCAACAGCTTCATCATAAGTGAATATCTGAGAGACACCTGGGCCGGGATTCTGAGGGTTATGTTGTCTCTGCATTCATGTGTGTGTGTGTGTGTGTGTGTGTGTGAGAGAATGTGTGTGTGAGTGTGTGAGAGAGTGAGTGTGTGTGTGTGTGTGTGAGTGTGTAGGATATATCACAAAAGCAGTAGTTGCAATGGTGGAGGACGGGTTGCATTCAGTTTCATCAGACATCTCTCTCACACACACACACACACACACACACACACACACACACACACACTTTTTCTGTCCGTGATGGTAAACACGTTTGCAGTAACATCCACTTAACGCCATGTCTCCGTCCCTCCACCGTAAATCAGGAGTTAACAGCCCGTCTCTCCTTTCCCACAAATCAATAGCATTGTTTCCTGAGATGGGTCGCCCTGTGTGTGTGTGTGTGTAGTTGGCATGTTCTCCTCACGTCTGTGTGCATTTCCTCCGACAGTTCACAGACATGCCGTACTGAAAGCCCCCACCCCGAAAAAGAGAGAGGGGAACAAGGAGAGAGAGAGAGAGAGAGAGAGAGAGATCTAAAGATTTTGTTCAGTTTCATGTTTTCGTTGCTGAATGTGTTCAGGTGGGATTCGGGGGGAGGGGGGGTGGGGGGGGGGGAGTCTCCCGGGTCTCCGGTCTCGGTGCTGACCCTTTACAAACTCGACTCGGCCCTCAGCTGCCGGCCGTACGCTTCTCCATCAACTGCCAGAGGTCACAGATGCACATTACAGACACAGATGCCTCGAACCGAGAGAGAGAGAGAGAGAGAGTTCTCTCTCTCTCTCTCTCGGTTCTGTCCCCTGAACAGAACCGAGACAGAGCTGCACTTCCTCACCGAATGCACCAAATACACCGAGATCAGAGAAAAATACTACAACAAACTCACACACATCATCCCCAACTTCACCTCCCTCACCCCCACCCAAAAACTGCCCCACATCATCCCCACCCAAAAACTGCCCCACATCACCCCCACCCGAAAACTGCTCCACCTACTGGAGGAACACAGGGAGAGCTGTGTACTGGAAGCACTGTACACATACTGTACACCTGCCACCAGGAGAGGGACAGAGAGTGACCACACACACACACACACCTCTTTTATTTAAATATTTATATATATGTATATATTATACTATTTCATTGTATTTGTATACTATGTACATTTTTGTAACTCTATTTTATTTTTATTTTATTTTTATTTTATTTTTTGTAAACCAGCTTTGTGCAATACGAATGGATAATTTGTCATCAAATAAAGCTTTTAAATTGAAATTGAAATTAAGAGAGAGAGAGAGAGAGAGACAGAGACAGAGAGAGAGAGAGAGACAGAGAGAGACAGAGAGAGACAGAGAGACAGAGAGAGACAGAGAGAGACAGAGAGAGAGAGAGAGAGAGACAGAGAGAGAGACAGAGAGAGACAGAGAGAGACAGAGAGAGAGACAGAGAGAGAGAGAGAGAGAGAGAGAGAGAGAGAGAGAGAGAGAGAGAGAGAGAGAGCTGGCACAAAATCCACAAGCAACACCGCCAGCTGCCTCCTGGACCTCACTCCTGGACCTCACTCCTGAACCTCACTCCTGGACCTCACTCCTGGACCTCACTCCTGGACCTCACTCTTTTGTCTCCAGCACCTCTCTCCATCGACTGTTCCATCAAATGTCTCCTGCACCCCGCGCCGGCCCCCCCCATCAGTGAAACGTGTTTTTAATGGTGTGGGGGGTTTAAATGTTCCCGTTGTAGGAGCGGGGGATATTGAGCGTTGGCGCCGCGGCCCGTCAGCCCGTCAGCCCGTCAGCGTATAACGTAATGGAAACAGCGTTTCGGGGCTGATCTGAGGTCAGTCAGTTTTCCATTTCAGTAACTCCACAGTTTCCCATCGATCCCTGGAACAGATCCACACTGAGGGTCACCCTCGCACCGTGAGCCAGCTCACACGGAGTCATTAGCGAACGACCCGCTCGCCACATCTTACACAACGTTTAAAGACGTTAAGGATCTCATTAAGCTTAATGAGAACCTTAAGCTTTATTAATTAGAACCCTGCACACGCACGCCCAACGGCAAGGAGGTCCAAACATAAGGTGTACCTAATAAAGTGGCCGCTGGGTGTGGACAGGTTTATAGGGCGTGGTTCTCGACTGTGTTTTTTAGGTTCGGTTATGTGTTCGTATTGGGTTTCGTTCCAAAAGTATCACCAGAGAACCGCAACTAACGAGAGAACTCTGAGAACTCAGAGACCCCGCTGGGGTACGTCATCTTTAGGACGGCTGTCCCTCCATCACTCATGTCCCCCCATCACTCATGTCCCTCCATCGCTCATGTCCCTCCATCACTCATGTCCCCCCATCACTCATGTCCCTCCATCACTCATGTCCCCCCATCACTCATGTCCCCCCATCACTCATGTCCCTCCATCGCTCATGTCCCTCCATCACTCATGTCCCCCCATCACTCATGTCCCCCCATCACTCATGTCCCTCCATCGCTCATGTCCCTCCATCTCTCATGTCCCCCCATCACTCATGTACCTCCATCACTCATGTCCCTCCATCGCTCATGTCCCTCCATCACTCATGTCCCCCCATCACTCATGTCCCCCCATCACTCATGTCCCTCCATCGCTCATGTCCCTCCATCACTCATGTCCCCCCATCACTCATGTCCCCCCATCACTCATGTCCCTCCATCGCTCATGTCCCTCCATCTCTCATGTCCCCCCATCACTCATGTCCCTCCATCGCTCATGTCCCTCCATCACTCATGTCCCCCCATCACTCATGTCCCTCCATCGCTCATGTCCCCCCATCGCTCATGTCCCTCCATCGCTCATGTCCCTCCATCGCTCATGTCCCTCCATCGCTCATGTCCCTCCATCGCTCATGTCCATCCATCGCTCATGTCCCTCCATCGCTCATGTCCCTCCATCGCTCATGTCCCTCCATCGCTCATGTCCCTCCATCGCTCATGTCCCTCCGTCACTCATGTCCCTCTATCATTCATGTCCCTCCATCACTCACGTCCATCCATCACTCATGTCCCTCCATCACTCATGTCCCCCCATCGCTCACGTCCCCCCATCGCTCACGTCCCCCCATCGCTCATGTCCCTCCATCGCTCATGTCCCTCCGTCACTCATGTCCCTCTATCATTCATGTCCCTCCATCACTCACGTCCATCCATCACTCATGTCCCTCCATCACTCATGTCCCCCCATCGCTCACGTCCCCCCATCGCTCATGTCCCCCCATCACTCATGTCCCTCCATTGTCTCCCTGTAGCTGCTGCATTCAGTACAAGTCACTGACTCTGATCTACAGAGCCATCTCTGGATCTTCCCCCTCCGACCTTCACTCTATCTTTTCAAAACACACTCCGACTCGTTTACTTCGCTCCGGTGATGATCGCCCCCTGGTGGTTCCACCTCACCGTGGAGCTGATTCTCACTCCACTGCAACATGATAGTACGATCTTCCCAACTCTGTCCATAAGGCGGAGTCACTGAGCAGCTTTAAGAAACTACTGAAGATGCATCTCTTTAACAAATACCTGTTATAAAAAAAAAAAAAAAAAAGGGGGGGGGGGAGTGCAACAACAAATAACAATCAGGTTTGATGAATTTACAGTGCGGTTGGTTTTCTGCAGAACTTCTGACTGTAATGTTCTTGCTTTGGATAAAAGTGTCGGCTAAATGTAAATGTAAATCACGGTCTCTGTTCCCTTTAACTTTTTAAAACCATAACGAGTTCGACTTCCATCACTTTTTACTTAATTACTCTAAACTTTCATATAAACCTCCCAGCTCCGGGCCGCTCTCGGTTCCTTCAGTCTCTCCTCTCTTACAGATCCATTCCAGCAACCCTTTCCCCTGCTCCCCCCCCCCCCTCTCTCTCTCTCTCTCTCTCGCTCGCTCGTGATCCCTGGAGTGACCTCGTGTTAATGAGGGTGTAAACACCGGAGCTGCTCTCTCGCCACACCCTCCGAAGCGCCACCCGAGTCTCATGCTCGCGCAACCAGCCACACAGAACCCCGGACTCTCGCTGGTGAGGGAGTCTGCGAGCGGCGAGGCGTGAACGCCGGCGAGTGGCAGCGCCCTAACGAGTCTGAGAGCGACGCCGAGCGCATGAGAAGTTGGAAACAAGCTGCAGAGAGAGAAACAGACGCGGAACCCGACGGCTCAGAGTAAGTACCGTGCGTTCCAGGTGGAGGGGAGCGGCGGCGGCTGGGGGGGGGGGTCGAAGAAGTACCACAGTTACCACGTAACCCGGGAGACGCCGCGTGGTGCGTCACGGATACATCACCTCGAACCCGCCGAGGGGAGCAAAGTAGTGGAGTGGTTCCAGATCTGCGCCGGGAACCCCACGGAACCCACTCCCGCTTCACTCAGCGGTGTGGGGCCTGTTCAGCGCTAACGAGAGCACCGTGGAGAACCTCCTCATATTTAAAACCCATAAAAACAAATAACTGGGCTTCGATTGTCTGCACATGATTCAGGATCCAGAACATAGAACCTTAAACAAAGGCCTTCCCCAAACTGTTTACTCTATACACAAAGTCCTATTCGCTTTCCGGTATGAGAGTAAAGAGGGAACCCTTAATACCCTTAATAATGATACCATTTCTAAAAAACTCAGGTGACGCACAAGTTCCTTAAATCGGTTCTAAAGAACAGAACCGTGAATGTTAAGATTATGCAGCATGGACTGCTACAAAAAGTTATTTTCTGCGTACAGAACATTAGAGAACGTCGGCGTCTCCATGACGTCATGCATTTCACACGCGTGTTCTCACCGAAGATCCGTTCGTGGCGAATGAAGTGGGTCGTTCCTGACCGGAATGCGAATTGGGATGCCGATTTGACCTGCTGCTCCTGTGAAGCAGTCCAGGAGAAAGGGCCTCATTGCCGGAGCTGTTGCTATAGTTATGCTCCACGCTGCCAGGCGGAACTTTTCCCCGCGCACAAAGGAGAGCACGTCCAGAGGAACCCGGCCGTTCTCGAGGACGTCCCGCGGCTCGGAGGCGGCGACGCAGGGGAACGTTTAAATTTAGCGCCGGGTGCGCGCGAGGGAATTAACGCCCGGTCCGCGTTCTCAAAGCGACTTTCTGTTCTCTTTAATGAAGACGCCCGGAGGTTTTCCAGATGTGTGTTAGGACGTTCCCGCGGTCTGTATGCGTTCTCTGCAGCGCGCGGTTTCATGGACGGCTTTGGCAGACCATACTCGTTAGAGAACGCCGAGCTTTGGGACGCGGAACCGGGCTCCGAGTCTGGCACTCGAGGGTTCTAGAGTCGGAGATTCGGAACAGGCAGCCAGATTATTTAGGTTCTGCTAGACGACGCTCAGGGGAGAACGCGGGCCCCATGTATTTTTGATGAGGGGAAATCGACCCGGACGCGTTGCCTGATGTCGAGCAATCCCACAATGGAGCAGCATCAAAAGACTGGAGAACGTCCAAAAGGAACCCAT
>JAFMOC010000312.1:0-2500 GCA_019802505.1 Corydoras sp. C115 | reverse complement strand
GTGTAATTAGGTGGAGGATTCTGAGGGCATTTCTTGCTGAAAGACATTTTCTCGAGCGCCGGCGGCGCATCGTCTGAAATCGAACCCTGGATTAAGAGCTGCTAAAGTGCATCAATCTTCCACATTCAGCTTTATTTACAGGCATTAAGGACTCGGCGGCGGGGGCGGGGGGCGGTGGTGGCGGCGGGGGCGGTGGTGGTGGTGGTGGCGCCGGCGGCTCGAGGCCGTTTGAGGCGTTCGATCGCGCGCTGAATGAGGCGCGGCGTTTACGGCTCCGTCAAGAAAAAGAGACTGGAGAACAGGCTCCGAGGCTCAGAGACGAAATAACCATGACTATCAGTTCATTGAGTCCGAATCCCTCGTACACGCGGCATCGTTGCTGCTGAGGGTGGAGGCGCCGAGCCTCACGCAGGACAGACGGGGTCGCCGGTGAGGCGGGAACACGGGCGCCGCATGTTCGGCCACAAACGCAGGTCGTTTGAGTGAAACATCCGTCCATCATCTTCTGCTTTATCCTCTACTAGAATTGCGGGGGGGGGGGGGGGCGCTTAGCATGTTCTCCTCTCAGCACTAGGGATTCCCGGTTCGAATCCCCATCTGGGTGGAGTTTCCATGTTCTCCCTGTGTATGTGTGGGTTTCCTCCGGGTTCTCCGGTTTCCTCCCACAGTCCAAAAAACATGGATCAAGTCAATTGAGTTCTCCAAATTGCCCCAAATAGAGTGTGTGTGTGTGAGTGTGTGTCCAGCGATAGATTGGTGTCCTGTCCTGGGTGTATCTGCCCAGCGCCTAAAACGCTCTCCCCTGGATGGGCATGGGGAACCCCCCCCCCACCACCACCCGCGACCCTAATAGAGGATAAAGTGGACGATAATGGATGAATGAACCTGAGGACAGTCGTGTCTCCGGGTCGAGGCTGGATTCCGGGATCCAGAACCCTCTGATGAACAGTTTGGTTCGCCCCGAGCGTTCCGAGTTCTAGAGCCGCGGGGCTTTTCCGGACCTCCTCGTGACCTTGACGGCACGCGGACGATGACCCTGACGGCCTGTAATTGTCCGAATTGTCTTGTTGTGCTGCAGCTTTATGGCGACCCGTCACCTGAGGTTCTGCGGCGTCTCCGCGCTCACGTTCTCAAAGCGTTGAGGAGGTAATGATTCGCTTTTGCAGAAAGCACTTTAGAGCGCCGCGGTGGCGGCGGCGGCGGTGCGGTGCCGTGACTTTATCGTTCCACACGCCGCCGTGCAAAGCTATAATTCTGAAACAAGACGCAATCACATGACAGGCCGTCAGGCCCCATCAGAGCGAGCGAGCGAGAGAGAGAGAGAGAATGGAAACCTGACAGAGGAGTGGATGAGAGAATGGACAAAGAACGTTCCGGCGGCCTGGCCCGCGCCCGCTGTCCCCTCGCCGTGTGGACGGGAGACCGCGGCGCGAGGCCGAGATGAGCGCGACGGCGTCGGTAATAAAAGGTGGGAGCCCCTTGGCTCCCCGCGAGAGGCGCGAGAGGCGCGAGAGGCGCGAGAGCGGATTCAGAAATGATTACAGAATCAGTTTAAAGCTGTTAAGATGCAGCGACAGCAAATCAAGTCGGCGAGCCTTCAAAGGGACGGCAGCAGCTTCAGGACGGAGCCATTCACTGCCGCGCCCGTCCATTTTTCGTCTCTCAAAAAGACTGGATTTGCTTTATCTGGGGGGGGGGGGGGGGGTGGGGGGGGGGGGGGCGGGGGGGGCGGTAAGCCTGCTGGGGTCCAGAACACACACACACACACACACACACACCACACACACACACACACACACACACAACACACACACACACAGTTTTGTGTTTTTAATAAAGAGTCAGGTGAACTCAACTGATTCAGGCTCAAAAGGAATCGAGTTTTTGACTGACCCCCACTTGGGATGTATTGGAACTCCAGATTACGTGCCTTGCTTTTAAAACCAAAAACACGGCAGCAAAAGACCAACCCCCACAAACCCCACGATGCTGAGACTGAGAATCCCCGCCTCCTCCACATCACCGAGGCCCACGGGTTCGATTCCCAGGCCGGACGGGCTCTTGGGTGTTGGCATTTCTCCATGACGCTGCTGACCGGCAGTCCGGCATCGCGTCCCCGTCCCGTGTCCTCTGCGCGCGATGGTTCTCCCGGGACACCGTTCTTTTGGCAGACGTGTTCGGCGGTGTGTACGTGGCAATGCCCTCGTTAATCGGGTCCACTCAGCGCTCTCTTTAACGAGGACCTTATTTAAATAAGCGCTCGGTGGTGGGAACTTCCTGCTGCATCCAGAACTTCTTAAACTTCTTAAGCTCTTTCCTGTGGTTCTGCTTTGAGTCCTGAAAAAAAACCCCCCCTCGTGAATACGATGAAACAACCCTAACACACACACACACACACACACATTTCCAACACACACACAACACACCACCCACACACACACACACACACACACACACAGCTGCCCACGGAGTCTCGGTGCTGAATGGCAGCTCAATTCCT
>JAFMOC010000311.1:315000-339233 GCA_019802505.1 Corydoras sp. C115 | reverse complement strand
TCAGAACCCCAGGTTTAACAGAGCAGAGGGTGGCGCTGTTGCCTCCTGTCACTGTGTGTGTGTGTGTGTGTGTGTGTGTGTGTGTGTGTGTTTAAAGCAAACCTGAGCCTATTTACATTATTTCTTTAAGTCTAGAGTTTAATGCAAAAGTATTTTTATATAATGATATGAATTTGATGTTTGTCCTTCACCCGCCCCTCTACAGCCCGCTGAACTCTGAACCTGTCACTGAAACATCTCCAGACTGTGTGTGTGTGTGTGTGTGTGTGTGTCCATGTTTAGAACGATTCTCAGGTTTAATGAAGATGATAAACAAGTGAAACATCCTTCAGCGTTTATTCACTGTCATCATCAACAGCATTACAGATAACTTCCACAGGAAGCACACGGAATTAGTGTTTCAGCAAAACAACACTGTTTAACATTGTATTTACACTCACACACACACTCACTCACACACACACACACACACACACACACTCACACACACACACACACACACACTCACAGCTCTCATTAATGAATACAGATAAGGACTCCAAATAAAGCATGACTCTGAATCCCTGACGTCCTGAACATTTCAGCTCTTATTGTGTTTCTGTCCATACTGGAGGGTTCCTCCACGTCAGGAGAACACGAGAAGAATGGAGAAGAAATCCGTCTGATATGATAAAGTGCATTCACTGATACTAAGAGATTACAGTTCAAATGGTAAGTCATCGTCACCCCACCCCCCGTCCTGAAGTCACATGATCGATGACGCTCATGTTTAAATGTTAACAAGTGAACAATAGGTGTTCTCAGGGTGGTGAAGTTAACTGATCCACAGAGCAGAAGAGCCATTTGCAAAACAATAGCCAGGCTGGAGGCGATGGCTGACCGAGCAGATTCAATCCCGAGCTGTGAAGTCCCGCTTAGCTCTTTAAAAGGAGGCGATGAATACGGGACTCACTGTAGCCTGAAGTCGCTGCGTTTCGAATGGGCCGTCTGACGAGACGGTGGAGGAAACAAAGGGCGACGGGCGCGAGGGCGTCTCCTCCTCCGTGTGGATGCTCTGATACACATCATGCAAATGTACAGCATTAACACTCTGAGCTGCTTTTCCCAACGGGGGTTCAGATCAGAGTGCAGACTCAGCTGTATGAGGAAGCTCCTGCGTGTTGGGATGGTGGCGTCCGTAGCACCCGGGTGTCAGGTGGAGGTGTGACCCCGGCGCGGAATGTCTCAATACATCTCAAACCAAAACGCTGAGATCAGGACCCACTTCCACAGAAATCAGTAAATAAAGCTCCCGGAATAAATAAAGAGGAACCCACAGAGGTCACACGAAGCAGAAGAACTTCTTCCAGCTGCACTTGGAGAAGGCTTTGGTGCGTCTGTCCGACAGCCTCAGTTTTTTGGCCTTGCGGGCCTTGTGCTTGATGGCAGCAAATATGGCGGCATCGAAGGCCTCCTTCAGGTTCTTCTGCGTCAGCGCCGAGCACTCCACGTACTCCGTGGCTCGGATCTTGTCGGCGACGCTGCGCGCCCGCGAGCTCGGCACGGGCTTCACCTTGTAGCGGTCCAGGTCGATCAGGACGTTGACGTCCAGCAGCAGGTCCGACTGCGTGCCCACCAGGATGATGGGTGAGGAGTGATTACAGGCGCGGATCTCCGGAATCCACTTCTTTGTGATGTTCTCGAAGGACGTGGGGTTGACGACGCTGAAGCAGAGGAGGAAGACGTCGGTGTGGGAGTAGGACAGCGAGCGGAAGCCATCAAACTCCTCCTGCAGACGATAGGACGGATTAAAACCTGCAGCATTCCTGTCCATCATCAGCAACTGCTCTCATTCCTACGTAACGTGACTCTCAGAGACGCCGAAACCACCTAATTAACTGGACGAGTTCAGGGTCAAACGTCAGCCTGCCGTGGAGCCGGGTTTAGATTCCGGCACTAAGTCCACTCATTTTCATCCTTTCTGTTGGACCATCACTGCAAACACTCCGTCATAGCACTTTATTATTAATGCATTACCATCATCATGTCCCACGGCCTCATTAATCAGGTGGAGAACTGATGTTGTGCTGAGTCAGAATTCAGCGTAAATATGACCTGTTTCTCATGACGAGAGCAGTTCATTTATATTTATATTTATATTTATATATGTAGTTATTTCAATGTGGTGCTATTGACAGAGCAGCTTCAGTCGCTTAAACTACAAACAAGTTATAAATATTCAACCTTCTTTAAAAGTGTATAGAAAGCTTAAAACCTGAACCTTTTCACTGTAATCATTTATTAAATTTACCAGGTGGTTTTTTTCACCTGAACCTCATGTGTCTTTGATATTTTACAGACAGAATGCGGTGTGTTCAGAGAACCCGGATGTTTCTCAGGTACGCTGAACAGGTGTGGAGGCTGTACCTGGCCGGCTGTGTCCATCAGCTGGATGCGAACCGGGGTTCCGTCCACCTGAACCTGTCCTGCAATCAGAAATATAAAGACAAACCCTTTAGAAGCTGTTCCTCTAATCATCTGCATGTAACCAGAGGGGGTGCTGCTTTCTAACGCACCTGAGAAGACGTCGAAAGCCGTCTGTTTGTAGTCGGAGGGGTACCCGTTGTTGGTGTAGCTGACGATCATGCTGGTTTTGCCCACCGCCCCGTCCCCCACCAGCATGCAGCTGACCACCGGCTCCAGGGAGTCCTCCTGCTCCAGACACACGGACGGAACTCGGGCTTCCTGGCAGAAATAATCCATTTGGGGTGGCATGTCCAACTCCTGAGGTCCTCAGATCCGTCCTCAGAGGGCAGCAGGCTGAGCACTCACTCAGCACATCATTCCACATCCACACTGACGCCCCGGCACGCTCACCCGCGACACACAGCGCGGGGCGGGGCCACACGCCGCACAAACCACGCCCACACGCCCACCTGATCCGCTCTTACCTGTACCTGAGAAATCAGCAATCCTGTGATTTATTCAGGATTGTTATTCAGGACGTACATTAAAAACTAAAAGTCTTTAGTACTTTGTTGTTTATTTTAACTTGAACTGAACGATTATAGATTTTATGTATGTAAATATTATAATGCACAGTATAATCATCAGATTCTCAAAGTGAAAGTGGAGTACTGCAGGGGAGATGACGGAAACACGACAGAGGTCATTTTAATAACTCTACTGTAAACGTTAGATGTCGAAATATTTTGTGTAATTTAATAAGCAGTTGTGGTTTTGTATAAATTACAGTTTGAAATAAATTATAGTGAAATTTACAAGTATAAAAGTGTGTGTCGGAGTGACGCACTTAATCTATCAACTATAAATGTTCAAACGTATGATTATAGGTAAACTTAAAAAATATATCTATTGCGCCATCTAGTGGTTAAATGGTATAATTATAGGCATTATGGTATTTTGTACCTCTCTAAAAATAATTTTAAAATGTAATTTAATAATTATATTAAATAATAAAAAATAAACTTGAAACTATAAACTTATTTCTATACCAATGAAAGAGAAATATGTAAACGGTAAACAGCGCCCTCTGGTGGAGCAGTGTGAAATAACACCGTTGGTCATGTGTCACATGATGATGATCAGCTGACCCGGGACTCCGGTGCAGAAGGCTTCTCTTCTCTGTATTCTTTATTTCTTTAATCTTTATTGATTTAATGTTAAAGCTCTTTATTATTTTATTTTAAAGCTTTAAACGCTGTGTTCTTTGTAACGCTCCAGCGCCTCACTAACGGCGTGCTGGCTGACTGACCGATGTGATTCAGACATGCGGAATTATCTCCACCTTTAAACTCTGAAAGCTCACAGACAGCTTTAATTAATTCATTAAAACATCATTAACCATCATTCATCATCATGGCGAGTATTCTGGAGGATTATGAAGACTCGAAGACGGTCCGGCTCCCGGGGCAGCACCGCCTCCCCGCAGCTAACAGGATTAGCATCACACACTCAGGTAAACCTGCACGGAACACCGAGACGGACGAGTCACCGTGTTCCGCACAGCACGACTACATGTTAACTTCACAAGTTTTAATAAACATGACATTAACTATGAGAGGTGGAGCCTGTCAGCTGCCTTTATTAAATGATTAATTAATTTATTCATTCGGAAGCGCGTCAGAGACTAAAGGGCCTCGACATCTTCATCATCATCATCTTCATCATCATTATAGAATATGTGCAGACTCGAGCTCATCCTGAGGTGTGTCTCAGGTGCTGATATTGATGAAGGTCCGAGTCAGCGTTCCAGTTGATGTCCTTTGTTGTGATGATGATGTGAGATGTCATGGAGCTTTATCATCAGTGTTCTCTCAGTAGTTCTTGCTGTCGTTCAGATGTCCTGACTGTGGATGTGATCTGATCTCAGGTTTCGTGAACGTGCGTCTGGAGGAGGAGAAGCCCATCTTCAACAAGCAGCGCATCGACTTTTCTCCACCGGAGAAGATCAACCACTTTGCAGTTTGCAATAATCAGTTGTGTATGAGTTTGGGGAAGGACACGCTGCTGAGGTAACCGTGAGCGGGTGACCGGGTGACCGGGGTTAATGACATCAGACTCGTCTGAAATGACCTCAGGTTTAATGAGCCAGTGGCTGTCAGTTCTGTCAGTTCTGTCAGTTGGTGTGTGCGTTAATGAAGAGCGTGTTCTGGTGTTTCAGAATCGATCTGGCGAAACCGGATCAACCCAATCAGATAGAACTGGGACGGAAAGATGACAGTAAAGTTCACAGACTGTTTCTAGATCCAACAGGTGAAACATTTTACATTTATAATCAGATGTTGCATCATAATGCCGTGCATCTCATTAATTAGATCTTAATTGTACTGACACCATAGCAACCAGAACACTCTGGGGGGGGGGGGGGGTTTGGTCATGTCTGTGTCCTCTGAGCGGCCCCTCTGTGTTTCAGGGTCTCACCTGGTGATCTGTCTGAGCTCCAGCGAGTGTGTGTACTTAAACCGAAACACTCAGAAGGTGCGCAGCCTGTCTCGCTGGAGGGGACACCTGATTGAGAGCGTGGGCTGGAACAAGCAGTTCGGAACCGAGACCAACACCGGTCCCATTCTGGTCGGAACCAACCAAGGCTTGATCTTTGAGGCTGAGATTTCGGCGTCAGAGGGAAGTCTGTTCAACACCAACCCCGATCCGTACTTCAGACAGGTCCATTCTCTGGAGGAAGACGGCAGACCCGCGCCGGTCTGCTGCCTGGAGGTGGAGCGCGGCATCGAGTCCATGTACTTCATCATCGCCACCACCCGCAAACGCCTGTTTCAGTTCGTGGGTAAGCTGCCGGAGGGTTCGGAGCAGCAGGGCTTCAGCTCGTTCTTCGCACCTGATCTGTTGTCCAGCTTCAGAGAGTTTCCTGAGAACATGGGCTACAGTGAGATCGCCTTCTACACCTCCAAGCTCCGCTCCTCCCCCAAAGCCTTCGCCTGGATGATGGGTAACGGCGTGCTGTACGGTCAGCTGGACTACGTGCGGTCCGACTCCCTGCTCAGCGACGTGCAGGTGTGGGACTACACGCCGGACATGGACATCGGCTACGACAAGCCCATCTCCATCGTCCTGACGCAGTTCCATTTCCTCCTCCTGCTGTCCGACCGAGTCAAAGCCATCTGCACCCTGAACGGGGAAGTCGTGTACGAAGACGTCTTCCCCGAAAAGTTCGGCTCCCTCAAAAAGATGATCAAGGACCCCCTGGGTGGGCTGGTGTGGATCTACACGGAGAAAGCCGTCTTTCGGTATCACATCCAGAGGGAGAGCAGGGATGTGTGGCAGATGTACATGAACATGAACCGCTTCGATCTGGCCAAGGAGTACTGCAAGGACCGACCCGAGTGCATGGACGTGGTCCTGGCCAAAGAGGCCGAGCACTGCTTCCAGAACAGGCGCTACCTGGAGAGCGCCAAGTGCTACGCTTTGACCCAGAACTACTTTGAGGAGATTGCGCTGAAGTTCATCGAGGCCAAGCAGGAGGACGCTCTGAAGGAGTTTCTGCTCAAGAAGCTGGAGAGCATGAACTCCAGTGAGAAGACCCAGATCACGCTGCTGGTCACCTGGCTGACCGAGCTTTTCCTGAACCGACTCGGACAGCTGGAGTCCAACGAAAAGGAACGAGCCCTCTTCCTGAAGATGCGCAAGGACTTCCAGGAGTTTCTCAGCAAAGGCAAGCTGAAGGACTGCTTCTACAACAACCGCAGCACCATCTACGACCTCCTGGCCAGCCACGGCGACGTGGACGACATGGTGTACTTCTCAGTCATAATGCAGGACTACGAGAGGGTCATCTCTCACTACTGCCAGCATGACGACTACAGCGCCGCCCTCGAGGTCCTCTCCAAGCACTGCGACGAAAAGCTCTTCTACAAGTTCTCCCCGGTGCTCATGCAGCACATCCCCAAGCTGCTGGTGGACGCTTGGATCCGCATGGGCAAACGGCTGGACCCCAAGCAGCTGATCCCGGCTCTGGTGAACTACAGTCAGATGGGGAGCAGCCGGCAGATCGATGAGACCATCCGCTACATGGAGTTCTGTATCTACACCCTGAATGTGACTGAGGAAGCCATCCACAACTACCTGCTCTCCCTCTACGCCAAGTACAAGCCCGACTCGTTACTGTGGTACCTGGAACAGGCCGGCACACACGCCTCGGATATCAACTACGACCTGAAGTACGCCCTGCGCCTCTGCTCCGAGCACGGGTACCACCGAGCCTGCGTGCTGGTCTACAGGATCATGGAGCTGTATGAAGAAGCTGTGGATCTGGCTCTAAAAGTAAGTTGGATTTCCGTACTCGTGCTGGTGATGGGACAGCAGTCGCTGCTGAACTCCAGCTCGTTCTTCTTCTGGATTGTAATTTTTAATTTTTTTTTACAGGTGGACGTGGATTTGGCCAAGTCGTGCGCCGACCTGCCGGAGGACGACGAGGAGCTGAGGAAGAAACTGTGGCTGAAGATCGCCCGTCATGTGGTGCTGGAGGAGAAGGATGTGAAGAAGGCCATGAACTGTCTGTCCAGCTGTAACCTGCTGAAGATCGAGGACATCCTGCCCTTCTTCCCTGACTTCGTGACCATCGACCACTTTAAAGAGGCCATCTGCGGCTCGCTGGAGGAGTACAACCAGCACATCGAGGAGCTGAAGCAGGAGATGGAGGAGGCCACCGAGAGTGCCAAGCGCATCCGAGAGGACATCCAGGAGATGAGGAACAAGTACGGTGTGGTGGAGTCTCAGGAGAAGTGCGCCACCTGCGACTTCCCCTTACTCAACCGGCCCTTCTACCTCTTCCTGTGCGGTCACATGTTCCATTACGACTGCCTCTTCCAGGAGGTGTCTCCACACCTCTCCACCTACAAGCTCAACAAGCTGGAGGAACTGCAAAAGAAGCTGGCCGCCACCACACAGGCCAACAAGTCCCGCCAGCGACCCCGGGAGGAGGACACGGTCAGCCTGGGGAAGGGCCAGGGCAGCCGGGAACAGCTCAAATCTGAGATCGACGACGTGGTGGCCTCCGAGTGCGCCTACTGCGGCGAGCTGATGATCAGATCCATCGATAAGCCCTTCATCGATCCACAGAGGTTTGATGAGGAGATGTCCAGCTGGCTCTGACCTCTGACCTCTGCTCGCTGTCTTTATATCAGATTATTTTATTAGGTCTGAAAGGTTCCGTAATTCAGCTTCATTCTGGTAACTTCCTGCAGATGAAGCCCACAGGATCCTGTTCCTGTTTCACATTACACTGAGCTGATGCTCTGTACACAAGCCGCAATGATTCCTTCATTAATTATTATTATTAATATTATTAATATTCACTGTGATTGCAGATTTGCTTGCTGCCATCTTGTGGACTGTAAAAGCAATGCTATTAAAAGTAAATAAATGATTGTGTATGTATTTATGAATATAATGAATATTAATAATGTGATGCTCTGGTTTAGTTCGTTAGTTTAATTCGGTGCAGGTTGATTAAATCACACGCTGTTTGAAATGAAATCAACAGCTCAGACACAGACTGTGGTTCTGAGGACTCCGCTGTGATGTCACTGAAATATAAAGCTCTTGTTCTCTTCACCGCTGCACCCCCCCCCCCACAGCTTCTGTAATGCTGTCTGTTTTCAGTAATTGTTAAAACAGTAATCGTTCCTGTGATGTTGCTGGAGCGTTTGAGCTGCCTGTTCTGGTTTATATCGAAGCCGTGCCTTTATCATTAAACTCAGAGTTGTATGTATTTACAGAAATAAACAGCTTCGTTTCATTCAGACCTCTGAGTGCTGAGCGTCGGCCTTCACAGAGGCTTTACACCAGATAATAAAGCTTTGTTTTTATTTTGCTTTAATTTATTGAGGAAGATCTTATGTTCTCAGTTCTCTGACGGGGAATCATCATCATCATCATCATCTCCAAAATGAAAACAAATCAGGAACTGCACTCTACACACACTCTACAGAACAGAGAGAGGAATACACACTCCACCCTGCAGCATCAGAACACAGTTAACCTTCTCTCCTATCCACCGCATTCGCTGCATTCACTGAACTCTAAAAATCTTTTATTTTATTAAAATACAAATCGCAAAAAATTAAAAATAGCTTCAGGATTTAAAAAATCAAACATGTTTTAATTTCTGTATGAACTAAATCTGTTTAATATAATAACACGTTTGTGTTTTGTTGTGAAAATAAGATTTTCTTTACTTTGCAAGAATTTAAACTAAAGAACAAATTTAAGAAATGAACCGATAAAAGGATCAGCAGTCTGGAAATGAATTATAAATATTAATTATTAAAGTCTGTGAGCGCTCATTTAAAGGCCGAGCTACTTTTGTTTCTTATTTTGTTATATTTTATATTATTATATTATATTATATTCATTATATTATTATATTATATTATTATATTATATTTATTATATATTATATTTATTATATTATATTATATATATTATTATTATATTTATATTTATTATATTATTATTATATTATATTTATATATTATATTATTATTATATTATATATTTTATTATTATATTTTATTTATTATTTATATTATTATATATTATTATATTATATTATTATATTATATTATTATTATATATTATTATATTATTATTATATTATATTATTATTATGAAATCTAAATGATATTTTAATGTTTTTTTTAAAACGCTTTAAACCGAAACCGTCTGTTTGAAAGTCACGCGATATTTCTAAGCGGAGATTATTACGTCATGTCGACGCGTTCGCAGCGTCCTAGACGCGACCAGTCAGTGTCAGATCGGTGAGCGTTCGGTCTGATAAAGCTGTGTATTTGCGGCTGTGACGCGTTTATTAGATTAATTTTTATTTTTGTTTATTTGCTTTGTTTTTTAAATCAGCGCAGACTCTCGGTTTGCGCGCACATGTAAGAAGTTGCCCGCTGTGCGATCGTGGCTCGATTGTGATGCCTGCTCGCTGCTCCGTCCTCGCCATGGCGCCGCCGTCGCTGCTCTCTCGGTTGCTGAAAGCGGCCGCCTCTCCGCCGCCGCCGCCGCCGCTGCTGCCTCTGCCGCCGGCTCCGCCCGCCGGGTCCGCCCGCCCGCCCGCCGCACCGCCGTTTTGGAGACAGAGCGCTGAAGGTCGGTGGCAGCAGACCGGGAGGAGCGCCGGGCCGCGGGCTGCAGGTGAGGCGCGCTTTGAGAGGAGCGAGAGAGAGAGAGAGAGAGAGAGAGGGAGCCGGGCCGAACGCGAGGCCTCCACCGCCCGCCTGCCCCGCGGCGCCGCGTGGGGGGCACATCCACACACAGCGGGGCAATAAAGCGAGCCTGCACCCGGATTCAACGACCGCGGGGCCTCACGGAGCCCGGGCCCTCACGATTCCCCCGAATAACACCACAAACCCGATTACCGTCAGCGCTCCCCGGCCGCGCTCCAATCCCACACCCGCCGCACTACACCTGCCCCCTACACCGTCACCTCCCGCCGCTGAGCTAGTCTGCGAGGAGCGCACTACTCTGCCGTTTGAGACACAGCCACACAAATTCGCGCCTTCTACTGAACGGTATTTTTAAGGCGAATAAATTAGTATATAATGACGTCAGCTGGCTGTTTCTCGGCAGGTTCTCTCTCACACACCGCACTCGGATCGAATTTACATTTTAAAAACGCTTTCTATTCAAATGTGGAGCCTCAGCCCGATTGACGTTAACGTACAGCGGCCGCGTCCCGATCCGCGTCCAGCTCACTACGCAGTACGTCAGGTCGATAAAGACTGGTCGCTCACGCTAACCTACTAATGAGGGCACTCGATTGAGGTTTGGGACGCAGCCGCAGGAGTTGGCGAACGTTCGCGGCTCGATAATCTTAGCTTTAGCGAACGAGCTTATCGTAACAACGGGGGTGGAGAACATACAAAACCACAGCGGCTACTCCACGGATTTAAAGTAACGGATCTGAGGGTCGTGAGGAAAAGCGGGTAACGTTTCAAACAGCTCCCAGTGCACTCCGCAGCACGGACAGTCCGTCAGGCTGAACCGCAGTGCACTCTGTAGCCGCAGCGCGCCGTTTGGGACCGAGCCGCCGCCTCAAGGTTAACGGACTTTATAAAAATAAACAACTTTAATTCCGATTTATAACTAAATCTAAACGCAGCGTTATTTAAACTGAAGAGCCGCCGCGTTTTTACCGTTTATCGCTTCAGAAGAAGCAGCTGAGCTGAACACTCGACGCTGACAGACTGATATTTGGGACACAGCCACAGTATGACCAACTAAAACAATTCAACCAAACTTCTTTAATTTACTAACATTTTAAAACTGAATATAAACCGTAGGGTCGCTTTGAACATTTGAAATAATAAACCTGTCAAATAAGGTTTAAGACTATAAAGACTATTTAAACTGAACCACAGATGTACATCCATCTAAATACTGCAGCTAATGTGATGTTTGATAAACCGTTACATTGCTTTAGTACATTTAAATGAAATAATTAAATAGTTTACTTCAGAGTTTATATTAATAATTAAATGAACTTGTTAAACTGGAGGTGGAGATGGGAGTCGGGCTGTGTTCCACAGTATTATGTAAGTCCCTGAATCATTGTGTTGTGATGTAAACATCTGGGCAGATGTTGGTTGCTGAATCCTTCTGATCAGCGTTCAGTTTTATATTTTTAAAGTGATTTTAATGTCTCCTCTGTTTGTTTCTCACAGTTTGTTGGATGCTGGAGTTTAAATCAGATTAAAAATGAGGTTCTGTTTTTCTGAGGTACGCATCGTTACACACACACACACACACACACACACACACACAGCACAAACTATTCATTTCATACAGAGATATACACAGAATCAGTCAATCCAGATTAATTATTCATAATAATTAGTGGTTCTCCTGATTCCTGCAGTGAGGAACGTGAGGACTGCTCTGCCCCCCCCATGGCCTCGCAGCAGGATGGAGTGGGAGCGCTGGCCAAACCGCTGCACCTGCAGCACCTGGAGCGCTCGCTCAGACTGGACAGCTTCCTGCGCCACACCTCCAACGTCTTCAACCAGGACATCTCCAGGTACGAGCAGAGGGAGGGGGAGGGAGGGAGGGAGGGGGGAGATCTGTGAGGACTGTATGGAACTGTTGTAGTTTGGGGAGGTTCTCGCTCACGTTGGTTCCACAGGTTCTGAATAATCAGATGTTTGTCTTGGTGCTGCTGTTGAGTGTGTGTGTGTCCCGTGTTTCAGTGATGACAGCGATGACACTCTGGGGGAGGGCCCGTCTCTGGCTCCCTCTAACCCCCACGCCCCGGTGCTGCTGGTGAAGGAGGAGCCAGCTGAGTGTTTGGATGGTGCAGGAGAGACGGAGTGCAGCGCTCTTAACGGAGCTCTGTTACCAGGTGTGACTTGCAGTGTGCACACACACTCACACACACACACACACACACACACACACACACACACACACACACATTTAATAGAGCGTCACTTACCGACTCATTTCTGTTCAGAACACAAAGCTGACGGGGCGGCGCTCTACAACTTCTCCAAACTGAGGAAAACCCGGAAATGGCTGAAGGTGAGGCTCGCAGGAGCTCCGCTCTGTTACTGCTCCTCAGGTGTGGGGGTGTGGGGGGTGTGGGGGGTGGGGGTGTGGGGGGGGGGTCCTGATCACAGGTTCCGCTCTGTTACTGCTCCTCAGGTGTGGGGGTGTGGGGGGGGTCCTGATCACAGGTTCCGCTCTGCCACACACCCCCACTCTGTGACTGATGGAGATTTGAACCTGTGACGTCAGGATGATGGATATTCTGTGGGGGTGCGTCTGTGTCCTGATTGGTTGATTCTGATCCCTCTGCCGGTCAGGGAGTTTTATTAAGCGATGACACGACGGACTCGGACACGGACTCGGACGATTCGGACTTCTCCCTGAACCGCGAGGAGCTGCACGACATGCTGCGTCTGCACAAGTTCACCAGAACTCACCAGAACAAGTTTCAGAATGACCGTGAGGTACACACACACACACTCTCTCTCACACACACACACACACACACACACACACACACACACACACTCTCACACACACACACCTGTCAGTGTTCATACTGTGCCCTGTGCTCACAGCTGCAGCAGTATCAGTACTACAGCACAGGACTCCTGTCCACTCAAGACCCTTACTATGAGCAGCAGCGCCACCTGCTGGGACCCAAGAAAAAGAAGATTAAAGAGGAGAAGAAAATTAAAGGTGAGACTTTTTAAATCACAAATGCTGGTAATTTCTTCCTTTATGTCGAGTTAGAGAAATGTAACAGTCCTGAAGTTCACGCTCGCTTTCATTTGCAGCAAAGTTAAAGAAAATGAAGAAGAAGAAGAAACGAGGAGAAGAGTCCTCCATAGAGACGCGGCCGCATAGCAACAAGATATTCGCCATGTTCTCCCATGATGCTCCTCTGCCAGTCACCAAGAAGAAGCACTTAACGGTGGAGCAGTTAAACGCTCGCAGGAGGAAGGTCTGGCTCACCATCGCCAAAAAAGAAAACCCCAAGGTGAGCGTTCTGTATTAACGGTGTCATCAGAACCTCACTGTAGGAATAAATCAGATGATTATGATTGAGGTTGTGATGTGAATGTTAACCCTCAGTTCAGTTCATCAGAATTCTCTGGAATCTTTCACAGGGTTCTCTTTTGTGGATTCAGGGGTGTTCTGTGTGAGGGAGAACCTTCAGTAAATAAACTGCTCATGTTCTCTGCTTTTCTGTAGGTTTATAAGCAGAAAGCCTCGGCAAAGAACTTTGTTTTAACCAACGCCAAAAAGGTAAGGTCCCGGTGCTCCGGTCTGAGGTTGGGGGGCGTGTGCGTGTGCGCTCTCGCTGAACGCTCTGTCTGTGCAGCTGGCTCATCAGTGCATGCGCGAGGTGCGCCGTGCTGCCATCCAGGCCCAGAAGAACTGTAAGGAGACGCTGCCGCGGGCGCGCCGCCTCACCAAGGAGATGCTGCTGTACTGGAAAAAGTACGAGAAGGTGGAGAAGGAGCACCGCAAGCGCGCCGAGAAGGAGGCGCTGGAGCAGCGCAAGCTGGACGAGGAGATGAGGGAGGTACGTCCACCGCGGCTCTCGCGGCTCTCGCAGCTCTCGCAGCTCTCGCAGCCGTACCGCCTGCAGCCTGAACGCTGACTCTGTCTTTCCTCAGGCCAAGAGACAGCAGCGCAAGCTGAACTTCCTGATCACACAGACCGAGCTGTACGCCCACTTCATGGGGGGCAAGCACAAGGGAGGCGGGGGGGACGGCACGCAGGAGGAGATCCTGAAGAAGCTGGAGGACAGCACCCCCCCGAGGCAGGGGGACAGCGGTGCGGGGGTCCCGGTCAGCACGCTGCAGGATGATTACGGTGCGTCCAGCTCCTCTACACCACGGTCTGCTCCATCCACAGAGTTTAATAACCATCTCCATCATCTGCAGACAGTGAATACTACAAAACCCAGGCTCTGAAGAACGCCACCGACGCCTACCTCGTCCACCAGGCCCGAGTGAGTACCCACCTCAGAACAGACCCCGATCACAGGGAGGTCCCGGCTCCTGACCCTCCGTTGCGGTGTCCGTGTGTGATGTAGACGAGGCAGTTCGACGACGAGGCGAAGGACAGTCGCAGCGCCTCTCTGCACGCGGCCGCCGGAGGCTCCGGGTTTGGAGAGAGCTACAGTCTGTCCAATCCCTCCATCCAGGCTGGAGAGGACATCCCTCAGCCCACCATCTTCAACGGAAAGCTCAAAGCCTACCAGCTGAAGGGCATGAACTGGCTGGCCAACCTTTATGAGCAGGTTAGTGTTCAACATCTGTACTGCAGAACACCTCTGCTACTGTACAAACAACCCTCTGTCTCTCTCTCTGTCTCTGTCTGTCTCTCTCTCTGTCTCTCTCTCTCTCTCTCTCTCTGTCTCTCTCTCTCTCTCTCTCTCTCTCTCTGTCTCTCTCTCTGTCTCTCTCTCAGGGGATTAATGGGATCTTGGCAGATGAGATGGGGCTGGGAAAGACGGTTCAGAGTATTGCTCTGTTGGCTCACCTGGCAGAGGTCAGTACTTTTCATTCATTGATATAAAGCACAAGCTCCGCCCCTTACTGAAGCTCCGCCCCTCACTGAAGTCCCTTCTACTCACATCAACATGTTTTAAATGCCGTGACGGTGCAGCACCTCGTTAGGGACGGGGTGGGGATGACCGAGGGGTTGATGAGTGCTGAGCAGCTCGGCGTTGTGAGCCCTTCAGCTGAACTCTAGGTGGTTAACTCAGACAGGAAGTGGCGGTGTACACGATGACGTGCTGAAGGAAGCTGAGCGCTGTTGCACCTCTGCTCACTTCCTGTTCTGAGGATGACCCGAATGAAAGGGTGAAGGTCCACCTTCAGTCCTGCAGAGGGACGAGCTTCAGACCTGCGTTATGAAGCACACAGTGGAGTCTCCTGATGGGGACCTCACCCACTGCTCCTGTCCTCATGTGTGTGTGCTTCTCACAGAGAGACAACATCTGGGGACCCTTTCTGATCATCTCTCCAGCTTCCACACTCAATAACTGGCACCAGGAGTTCACCCGCTTTGTGCCCAAATTCAAGGTGAGTGGAGCAGCTGCACAGGAAGTGAACCTGGAACCCGTGAGTGTCTTCTGAAGCTTCCTGTTCCCTCCTCCTTTTATTAAAGTCAGCCATCTGCCTCTGTTTACAGAACCTAACAATTCTGCAAGGTTACCTTCAGCTATTTCTGTTGTTCTAATGGATCACTAAGGAAACACGTGGCTCTGAAGTGATGAGTGTAGTGTGAGCGCTGAAGCACAGGGGGCGCTGTTGCTCCACGCTGAAGCTTCATGCTCTGATGGTGTTTTTGAGTGTAGTGTACACAGCTGGTTCTGAATATCTGCTGACTCGTGTCCTTTAGGATCCATGTTGGTACCAGGACTTTCTATAGGAACCTTTCTGAATCATTGGAATTCCATAATAAAAAGTCCCGGTGTCTTCACTCCTCTGAATCTGAACTGAGTCAGGGTTCCAGGTGGAGTGGACTCCTGTGGGGACAGTTACTGATCATCACCGTCTCGGTTCCTGTTAAAGGTTCCTGTTTGTTCCGCAGGTTCTACCGTACTGGGGGAATCCTCACGATCGGAAAGTGATTCGCAAGTTCTGGAGTCAGGTGAGTGTTGTTGCTCCGCCGTCCCGCCCCCCCCCCCCCCCCCCCCCCCCCCCCGGTGGTCTGATGGTGTAACCGTCCACCGTGTGTCCTCCGTAGAAGACGCTGTACACGCAAAACGCGCCGTTCCACGTGGTGATCACCAGTTACCAGCTGGTGGTGCAGGACGTGAAGTACTTCCAGCGGGTGAAGTGGCAGTACATGGTTCTGGATGAAGCTCAGGCGCTGAAGAGCAGCACCAGGTACGGAACCGCACGGTTGCCATGGCGACGTCCTTTATTTGTAATCCCTCTGTGTTTTTACTGCTGCTGTGTGAGGGGGGGGTGTTTGGGGGGGTGTAGTTGTGTTTGTTTGATGTTTGGCGGTTGGTTCTGCTCTACAGTGTGCGCTGGAAGATTCTGCTTCAGTTTCAGTGCAGGAACCGACTGCTGCTGACAGGAACCCCCATCCAGAACACCATGGCTGAGGTGAGGGCAGTGTGTGTGTGTGTGTGTGTGTGTGTACACACTGAAAGCTGACTCTGGTTCCCCTCCTCAGCTGTGGGCTCTGCTGCACTTCATCATGCCAACGCTGTTCGACTCTCATGAGGAGTTTAATGAATGGTTCTCTAAGGACATCGAGAGTCACGCTGAGAACCGATCTGCCATCGATGAGAGTAAGTTCTCATGACCTCAAACCAAGAACCATCAGGTTCTCACTCAGCAGAGAAGGGCCAGCACGGTGAAGTAATGACCGAGCTGAGAACTGCAGAACATGCACTGAATGGCCAGAAGTTTGTGGACAGCTGACCATTAAAGCCCTGTGAGACAGTTCGTCAGTGGGCGTGGCTGATCTGATAATTAACTGAGGAAGTTATTAAGACTGATCTTTCATTACTTCATAAACAGAAATATTTAAATAAATGAATCCATAAATCAGTGTTGACCTCAGCCTGTGGCTCCCCCTGGTGCTACACAGTGGTACTGCACGTTAAGTTGTGCTCTCCTGGGGTGCAGGACGTTGGGATCACGGTGACGTGTTCCTCGGATGCTGATGTTTGTGCCGTGTTGTCTTCATTGTGTGTTTTGTGGAATGCAGACCAGCTCTCCAGGCTGCACATGATCCTGAAGCCCTTCATGCTGCGCCGGATAAAGAAGGACGTGGAGAACGAGCTCTCAGACAAGGTACCACCCCCCCCCCCACTCACAGCCTCAGATCCACCATCACGCTCGCTCATGCCGACATCCTGCCCTCCCCTCCAGATCGAGATCCTGATGTCCTGCCAGCTGACGAGCAGACAGAGGCTTCTGTACCAGGCTCTGAAGAACAAGATCTCCATCGAGGACCTGCTGCAGTCGTCCATGGGCTCGGCCCAGCAGGCCCACAGTACCACCAGCAGCCTCATGAACCTCGTCATGCAGTTCCGAAAGGTAGGTCTGAAGTCCAGGAGTTCTCAGAGGGGTGAGGAGAACATGCTCTGCCTCGTTCTGATGGTCAGGGGTGTTGACCTCGGTCCCTCATAGGAAGCAGAGTTGTAATGCGTGGTTCTGCCGTGTGCAGGTTTGTAACCATCCGGACCTGTTTGAGCGTCAGGACACGCGTTCTCCGTTCCACATGTCGCTGAAGCCCTTCATCATGTCCAAGTTCCTGTTCCGGCAGCTGCTTCTGAACTGCTCTCAGATCAGGACCAGGTGAGGCGCCGCTGAGCGAGTGTGAGAACGCCGGAACCTTCTGATCTTAATTTGGTTCTGTCTCAGGTTGTTGCAGGTTCTCCTCTCGCCTTTCAGCGCTCAGAACATCCACCAGTCCTTATTTCACAGGAAGGGTAAGAGAGCCTTTCTTCATATCTTCATCACCCTCCTCCTCCTCCTCCTCCTCCACTCACTCAGCCCCCCCCCCCCCCCCGCCCTGTGGATGCTCTTCCTCAGATGAAGAAGGCAGCTGCTTCTCGTTCCTGCGCTTCATCAACGTCTCGGCGGTGGAGATGTCCAACAGTGTGCTGCAGGGAACGTTGACCAGGTCTCCATCACAGCACAGCAAAGGTTCTAAGAACTCTTATCAAGTTCTTGATTTTAAACCATCCAGTCGTGTGTGTGTGTGTGTGTGTGTGTGTGTGTGTGCAGATGGCTGGCATTATATCTCTCGTTCAAATCCGCTCACCGGCTCCATCATCAGCGGACGTGGCGAGAGGAGGGTGACGGCTCTGGTTCCGGTACGGTCTCTAACACGGGGTTCCTCCTGTGGCTGGACAGAACCACATCGTTCCCCAGTGTACACAGCAGCAGCGTTCTGCAGGTGAGTCTCACTGATCTCAGAGCAGCGGTCATCTGAGAACTCTGAGAGGAGGAACCATGAGCACGGTTCCTGCTTCCACATCATAAGTTCCATCATGTCTGCAGGAGCTGGTGTTCACGGCTCAGCGTCCGTGGATCTACACCCACGCAGACGTGCTGCTCCACGCTCCACGCTCCTTCACCTCCACCCTCAGGCCCTGCCAGCCGGTCCAGCCACCCAAGTTCCTCCTGGCAGCGACACCCCGGGTAAGGACACGCCCCCTGCGGTGGTAACCACGCTCACACACATCAGAACCTCAGGCATGGTGCATGCTGGGAGATGGGGAGCAGCGTGTTGATCTCCAGCCCTGGACAGAAGCTCGGCGGTCCGAGGAACCGGGCGCTGACCTCGGCACAGGGGGCGCGGCGTGAAACCCGCCCGTCTGCTCGCTGCTGAGAGCCCGCTGTGGGAACCTGATAAGAGAGGTCATTCTGTAACGCTCTCATGGGGCTCCTGACCTCACTGCCACTTAGGACCAGATGTGCGTGTCTGTGCTCTGATTGGCCGACGGCGCTCCCCATTCTCAGTTAGGCTGCTTTTCAGCGCCGATAAGAACGAGCAGAAGATAAGATCATCCATTTATCAACCACAGCCCTGCACCGCGGACGAGCGAGAGAGAGAGAGAGAGAGAGCGTTGTGGCCCCGCCGTGACGCTCAGGTCCCCGTTCCTGAGGATCGGGGGGGAACGTTTGCGGCTCCTTAACCCAAAGCTGTGGATGTTTCAGGTGACGGCGCTTCCCGTGGAACGTTACTGTCCCGACCGCAGCGCCGAGTACGAGTGGCAGCAGGTCCGAGAGGGCGGCGGTCTGACCGCCAAGCAGTGCTTCCTGTTTGGAACCCCCGAGCTGGCGTGCACCTGGGCCACGCGGGCCCTCCGCTTCCACCCCGCGACCCCCGGGGGTCTGATGGCTCTGCTGCCCAGACACGGCTGGTCCTTCATCAGGATACCAGGTAGGTGTGGTCACCAAGTACGGATGTGAGAAGGGGGCGGGACTTGTTTTAGGTGGTAGATGTCAGGTGTGTCACCCGAGCCGTCCGCCGGTTCTCTACATCTGAACGGTTTGTGCGCCGAGGCCTTCATTAAAGACGTGAACGTTCTCACAAAAACCCTGAAATTATTCAGAAGGTCTGCTCCGTATCCAAACCCCGCCTCCACCGCTGTGAGGGTGGGCGGAGCCAGGAGCGAGCTCCTCTGCAGTGCGTGTGAGCTGGAGGAAATGGTGCCGAGGGCTCTTAAGGGGGTGGGGGGGTGGGGGTGACGGGAGAGGCCCGTGGGAGAGTGGTACAGGTCATGGTGGCCACGAGCCCGGGCGGCTCTGAGGTCACGACCCCGGCGCTCCGTCACTGTCAGCGCTTGGCCGGGTGCGCGGTGGTCGCGCGGTGGCGGGGGGCGCTGCCGGAGCGCCGCGGGCGTGTTTGTGTTCCCGTCCGAGTCTGAACCCGAGCGCCGTATTTATTTCTTCGCGCATGCCAGCAGAGCCGGCAGCTCTTATGAAGGGGACAAAGAGAGGAAGTGGGGCGCTCGGACATTGTTTGGGTCATTGTTGGGGGAGCATGTGTGAGTCGGGACCAGCGCTCATTCACAGACTCCACTTCAGATGGTTCCGCTTCCCCGATTCTCAGAGTTCTACTGTACCGCCGGACGGAAAGCACGCAACGCCACGGCTCATTGATCTGCCTCTGGGGGCGGGGCTACACCATCCAGCACCAACACTCACATGACGTGCCCAATATCAACTGTGTGTGTGTGTGTGAGATGTGTGAACAGATGCAGAACTGTGTGTGTGTGTGTGTGTGTGTGTGTGTGTTACGGGGTGACACTTACTAACTGGAGGGCAGAGAACTGGGGCATGAAGGTCTTTCTCACAGTCCTGCTGTGTTTTATCGGAACTGCACCGCTGCAGACTTGTTGTCGAGGTTATGGGGGGGGTGTTGTGGGGGGGGGGGGGGGTCAGTGATTGGTCTTAGCTTGCAGACAGCCTGTGGGAAACTCAGCGCTCCCTTCCTGTTCCTTCAAAGAATCCCTGTGCCCCAGCAAAATGAGCGGAAATATTTTCGGCCCTTTCTGATTCCTGGCCCGAACGCTGACGGCCTCGTAATTGTTGAATTGTTTGCGAGCGGAGTCGCGGCCTCCGAGTCGATTAAGAGAGACCAGGATGCCGAGAGGTGAGAAAGAGCTTCTTCCTCTCGACCAGCTCGCACCGCGTCTCTCCGGCGGGGCGACCCACTGCAGGGGCGGACTCTCTGAAGTCCACCTCACGGAACCGTCGGGGTCTGAGACGACATTCTGACTCTGAGTTCTCCAAATTGTGAAGGAAAGCCTTTCCAAAGTGAAGCTGCAGCTGGACTCAAAGTGAACCGGTCATCTGCTGATGGAGAGTGATGGGGCAGCCATGTGACCGCTGTTACACTGAGTGGCCTGCAGGTGGAGCTGCTCCCACAGCGCACGGCTTCAGATTAAAGACGGTGTACATGACTCACATCGACCCTTTAACTCCTCCACCTTAACCCTCTGTGTGTGATCCATACTTGCCCTTTGACCTTTAGAGGAGCGTTTACGGAGGATGGCCGTGCCGACGGGGGGGGGGGGGGGTGCTCAGAGAGCTCAGAGAGCTCAGAGGTCACTTAGACTTCTGCTGATCCTAATCAGGGTCCAAGAGGCTGCTACAGCCTATCCCAGTACCTTAAAGGGTGAAGAAACAGCCAGCTCTGGTTCCCCGTCTGCAACGTACACACACACACACACACACAATAGAAATTCAGTATACTGTGTTTAGTTCAGCTATTAGAACCTGAAACCCAAACAGACATGGGGAGAACCTGCAAACTGTCATAAATACACACTGATGACATCATTGATTATAAGTAAATAATGATTATTATTCTTGTAGTTGTACAGATTGGGTTGTCATGCGGTGGGGGGGGGGGGTCAGGTGGTTAACCCTGTTGTAGTTACCCGGTGCTGGTGCAGCTGTGAGGGCTCTGAGCGTCTGGGCTGTGGACGTGTGTTAAACATGTGTTTTACTGTCGGCCTGGGCGCTTCATTATTGGACATTACCCAGAATGCTCTCTCTCAGTCCACAGTATATGATTTGTTCTCCTCGTCCATGTGCAGATCATACTTGGCTCGGGTTCTTGGGCTCATTAATGACCAGGTCTCACCCTATAAATGATGACCTCATCACGGTGAGGGTGAAGGGGCGCCAGTCACCTCGGTCCTCAGCGTCGAACCTCGTCCAAGGAACCGAGGGAGATGGCTTTAATCTGATTGGTTCATGGCAGCAGAGAACTTAAGTGGCAGCCAGTCAGCATCAATTCCCCTGAGCAGGGCCTGTGGGGTGGGGTGGGGTGAGGGTGGGGGGCATTTCAGCCACGTCCAGGAGCAGTAACGAGGGGCGGAGTGAGAACGTCCAAATGGGTTCTGGGAATGTAGAGGAATGTGATCATTTGTTTCCCCCAAATGAACATTAAATCAGAGAGTGGGGGGGGGGTGGGGGGGTCATGGTGCTGATCTGATGGTCAGGGGGTGGGGGGGTCATGGTGCTGATCTGATGGTCAGGGGGGGGGGGGGTCATGGTGTGTGGTGCTGATCTGATGGGTGGGGGGGGGGGTCATGGTGCTGATCTGATGGTCAGGGGGGTGGGGGGGGTCATGGTGCTGATCTGATGGTCAGGGGGGTGGGGGGGGTCATGGTGCTGATCTGATGGTCAGGGGGGTGGGGGGGGGTCATGGTGCTGATCTGATGGTCAGGGGGGTGGGGGGGGGTCATGGTGCTGATCTGATGGTCAGGGGGGGCGGGGGGTCATGGTGCTGATCTGATGGTCAAGGGGGTGGGGGGGTCATGGTGTTGATCTGATGGTCAGGGGGGTGGGGGGGGTCATGGTGCTGATCTGATGGTCAGGGGGGTGGGGGGGGTCATGGTGCTGATCTGATGGTCAGGGGGGTGGGGGGGTCATGGTGCTGATCTGATGGTCAGGGGGGTGGGGGGGGGGTCATGGTGCTGATCTGATGGTCGGGGGGGGGGGGTCATGGTGCTGATCTGATGGTCAGGGGGGTGGGGGTGGGTCATGGTGTTGATCTGATGGTCAGGGGGGTGGGGGGGGGTCATGGTGCTGATCTGATGGTCAGGGGGGTGGGGGGGGGTCATGGTGCTGATCTGATGGTCAGGGGGGTGGGGGGGGGTCATGGTGCTGATCTGATGGTCGGGGGGGGGGGGTCATGGTGCTGATCTGATGGTCAGGGGGGTGGGGGGGGGGTCATGGTGCTGATCTGATGGTCAGGGGGGTGGGGGGGTCATGGTGCTGATCTGATGGTCAGGGAGGTGGGGGGGGGGTCATGGTGTTGATCTGATGGTCAGGGGGGTGGGGGGGGTCATGGTGTTGATCTGATGGTCAGGGGGGTGGGGGGGGGTCATGGTGTTGATCTGATGGTCAGGGGGTGGGGGGGGGGGGGGTCATGGTGCTGATCTGATGGTCAGGGGGTGGGGGGGGGGTCATGGTGCTGATCTGATGGTCAGGGGGGTGGGGGGGGGTCATGGTGCTGATCTGATGGTCAGGGGGGTGGGGGGGTCATGGTGCTGATCTGATGGTCAGGGAGGTGGGGGGGGGGTCATGGTGTTGATCTGATGGTCAGGGGGTGGGGGGGGGGTCATGGTGCTGATCTGATGGTCAGGGGGGTGGGGGGGTCATGGTGCTGATCTGATGGTCAGGGAGGTGGGGGGGGGGTCATGGTGTTGATCTGATGGTCAGGGGGGTGGTTGGTGGTCCGTTCCTGAACGATGTTCTGGTTCCTGTGTTTCAGATAAGGAGACTTTGATCACAGACAGTGGTAAACTCCACACCCTGGACCTGCTCCTGACCCGGCTGAAGTCTCAGGGTCACCGCGTCCTCATTTACTCTCAGATGACCCGTATGATCGACCTGCTGGAGGTGAGCCGACCGCCGATACGGAATCTAAATCCGATGTGCTGTGATGCGGCGTGACTCCGCCCGGTTGTGAGGGTGGTGGTGCGAGCGCAGGGCAGTCTCTCTGAGTGAAGCAGCTTTATGAGGCTATTGTTCCTTCTGCTTTAATACAATTGGCACCTCTCTGTAGTCCATGGGAACGGCCAGCACCCCGTCCCTTACAGCTTTCTTCTTCAGAGATCTTTGAAGGCTGGAAGGAACTTCCCCAGGTGGTTACTCACTCAGCTTCCTCCGTTTGTTGCGCCGTTGGTCCATGGGAAATGTTAATCATGGGAAAGCGGGACGGCGTCTTGCGGCTCGCGTCGCCCGTTAGCTCTGACATGGGAACGTTCTGCCCGCTGCTAATTGCTGCTGCCGCTTATCGCAGCACGGCGTGATGAAGTCCAGCCATGTTGCAGCGGTGGTGCAGGAACGCGGTGTGATGGGGGGGGGGGGGGGGGGTCGCAGCTGCTCTCCATTTCAGCCGGAGGGAACACGCTGATCCTAATCGGAACGTTAAGCGCGCCGTTTTCTTTCTCCTCTTTAACTTCAACGTCACGTAATCTGCGTTGACATCACATGACCCCGTGGTCGTTAAGCTCCGGGGAGCGCTGATGTCACGGCGTCCGGGACGGCGTCTGAGGACCCGTTAAGGGATTTGTCTTCGGCCGCCGCCAAAACGTTCCGGACGCCTCCCTAACACGCCCACGCGTTCCACATGTGGTTCCAGCGGTCAGCCTGGTCTCGTGCACAGCTGGACCGGTTCCACCGCTGAGAGTTCTGTAAACACGGTCCGATCCGCCTCAGAGGAACCGTTACCGCTTCATCACTGAACGGAACCCCGAGGGACGAGAGCACCGGGTTCAGCCTGCAGTCACATGACCTGTAGACCTGTAGTTCACTTTGAGAGGGGGGGGGGGGTTAATAACATCACACATAGGGGGCAGTACTGCGTCAGAGAAACATCAGTTGAATGTTGGGATTTGGAGGTCCTCACATGCCCCAGTGTGTGTGTGTGTGTGTGTGTGTGTGGGGGGGGGGGTGCTCTGGTTGTGTGTGTGTGTGTGTGTGTGTGTGTTCTGATCCGGTGTGTTCTCGGTTCTCAGGAGTACATGGTGTATCGTAAACACACCTACATGCGGCTGGACGGCTCGTCCAAGATCTCGGAGCGCCGGGACATGGTGGCAGACTTCCAGAGCCGGTGAGCTGCCTCGTATAATCTGCCCCCCCCCCCGTGGTGGTGGTGGTGGTGGTGGGGGGGGGGGTTATTGCTTATTAAACTGCCTCCAGTTCGAACTGAACTCGTCTCGTCGTTTCTCTGCAGGACGGACATCTTCGTTT
>JAFMOC010000311.1:205000-310000 GCA_019802505.1 Corydoras sp. C115 | reverse complement strand
CAGCAAGAAGGTCCTGGGTTCCATTCGAACCTCCCAAGGTCAGGTCTGTGTGGTTTGTATGTTCTCCCTGTTTCTGTATGGTTCCCATCATGAGCTCCAGTTTTTACCCCCCGGTCGACTGATTTGCCCCGGGTGGGGTGGGGTTGGGGGTGCATGTGTTCAGCTGATGAAATTTAATTGAAGGTTTTTATTTAATGAAGTCTTTGATGTGCGTCGCTGCTGAATGAACATGATTTAAAGTTTACAGACTGGACACGCCCACTTTACACCCACATCAGCATTAATGACATCACATCCTGTTGTTTCTATTTTTTGCAGCTAAAACCTCCGTCACTCTTGTGTTTAGACTTTCTACAAGATTTTGGAGCGAGACGATCATCCGTGACCGTGTCATTACAGAACTCATTTTGTCCTTGGTACAGACAAGGGCCTTCCCCAAACTGTTTGCACAAGTTAGAGACTCCCAGTTTTCCTGACTTGGGTGGCTGTTTGATTTTATAGAGCAGAGGTGAGGGGAGCGACCCAACCCCCGACTTTAATGACGAGGTCTGTCCTGATACTTCTGTCACTCTGCTCCTGAGAGAGGAACAGGAAACTGCTTTCATCTCAATTCATTCTGTAATGATCAGCCTTCTGATCCTGATGACATCATTCAGTATGAAAGGAACCGTATGGAACTCAGTGACACCTGCTTGTTCATGTGTACGATACTGCGTCTGTTCTGAGTTCCAGACCCCCCCCCCCCCCGAACCCTGCAGCAGAGGAGAAGAAACTGAAGCTGAGGTTTAATGAACTTTATTGAATGAAGTACAGAAAGCCTTTTAAAACAAAGGATGCTGCGGAGAACCGAGAGAACAGAACTGAGCCAGCCAGCATCAGGGTGCAAAGGGATTCAGATGGGGCAGAATGAAGAGTGCACCACCTGTACAGAACCCCCACCTCACCGCTGCGCCGGCCGAGGGGCGGCGAGCAGCAGGGACTCGAAGATGTTCAAACAGGCCGTCTCGATGGAGAACAGGTGAGCGTCCTCCACCCCGGGGCAGCTCTCCCTCATGAACTCGGCCAGGCGCAGGAGGTACTCCACGTTGTGCCCCGTCTTGCCCTTGCACACGGCGATCTGCGCCGCGATCTCCTCCTCGCTGGCGGGCCCCAAGTAGGTGGGGTTATCGGGCGTGGCGATGTAGACCAGCGCCTGCACCGGCGACAGGTACTCGTCCTGCGGGAAGAAGTCCACCGTGCGCGTGCCGTAGCCCCCCCGCACCGCCTCCCTCACGTTCAGGTAAGCCAGGCATTCCTCGACCTGAGAGCCGGTCACCTGGAACGCCACACCCCAGGTGCATGCCTGTGAAAGAGGGCGGAGCCTCGTTAAGGTTTACATCGTGTTGCAGATTCTATATTTTACTAAAATTCTTTACGTTATTATTTTTTTTGCTGGGTTTCACACACTGTGACGTTTACAGCCATGTCATTATTAATCTGAAAAACATCATACTCACGTCATCCTGCTCGATGAGCGTCACCACTCTGCCAGGCTGCAATGACGTCAAAAGAAAGAGTGTTTTTACATCCGGAATGTTACAGATTCATGTGTTTTCTGATTTAAACTGAGGCTGTGATGATGATTATGGTGATAATTATGATTATTATGGTGATGATTATGATGATGGTGATGATTATGATGATGGTGATGATGATTATGGTGATGATTATGATGGTGGTGATGGTGATGATGATGGTGGTGATGATTATTATGGTGATGATGATGATGGTGGTGATTATTATGGTGATGATGATGATGATGGTGATGATTATTATGGTGATGATTATGATGGTGATGATTATGATGATTATGATGGTGATGGTGGTGGTGGTGATGGTGATTATGATGGTGATGATGATTATGATGATGATTATGGTGATGATGATGGTAATGGTGATGATGATGGTGGTGGTGATGATGATGGTAATGGTGATGATGGTTCTTACCATGGCGTCGTCGCCGCGGTGGAAGTTGTCTCCGTGCCAGAAGCGGCGTTTGTAACCCCGGATGAAGCCCACGTCGCTGCGCTTGAACCTGAAGTCTGGTTTCCACACCAGAGATCCGTAGCCGAACACCCACAGACTGCTGCCCCCGGGGAGGGGGTCCTGCGGCGGCGTCATGCGGCCCCGGCGGCGCGTTTCCTCCGGTCCAGGAGCAGCGGGATGGGCGCTCCCCCGCGGGCGGTACCGGAGCCGGAGCCGGAGCCGGAGCCGGAGCGAGCGGCTGTGCGGATGGAGAGGCGCGCGGTGCGTGCTGCTGCCCGGTGCATTGCCGCAGTGTCAGTGCCGCCGCATCCTTTAAAACGCCATGACCGCCCAACGGCCGGGATAGGAACCAAACAAACAAAACACACCGCAAAACCCGCAGGACGGGTCTGATCACGTGGCCGAGCCCTCAGCTCTGCTGCTGGATGACGAAGCGTGGCGATCCGAACGCAAATAAGATCAAAGAGATCAATAAGATCAAAGAGAGCGGCGGCGAACAGCGGCGATCGATCTGCAATGACGCAACGGCGGCGCCGGGTCCTGTTATATCCTCCACATGGAGCTTTACACCAATCCCCGTCCGGCGGAGGCGGGCTCACCGGCCTTTCACCCAATCGTCGTTTCGAAACCGCTCGGGTTAAAGCCCGCCTAGAAAAACAGCCGCTTCCGTCGTTGATTGGTCAGTGACGGCTTCCTGTCTCCCCATTGGCTGCAGGCTCTGTCACTCCCGGGCGCCGCCGCAGTGGAGCAGCTGATGCAACCCGCGCCTGAGGTTAGAGCAGCCGCGCGCGCGCGTCCTCACAACAGCTGCGTCACTTCGGGAACGGCAACCAGGTCACGTGACACCTGTTGTTCTGTTCCCTGTAAACAAATGAAGATGATAAAGTTAGATCGTGGACGCGTGCCAGCTCCACCACCGAAACCTGACCCACTTTCAACAACATTCTGTACAGAGAACGTTCTGTACACCACCCCACCCAACTGTCTGCTCTGCGGAGGACAACCCTCACCGTCCGGGTTCAGGGGGTGGCTGTGGACACTCCTGAGTTTCAGTGGGTCACTGTGGACACTGTCTCAGGTTCAGTGGGTGGCTGTGGACACTCCTGAGTTTCAGTGGGTCACTGTGGACACTGTCTCGGGTTCAGTGGGTGGCTGTGGACACTCCTGAGTTTCAGTGGGTGGCTGTGGACAAGGTTCTGGGTTCAGGGGGTGGCTGTGGACAAGGTCCTGGGTTCAGGGGGTGGCTGTGGACAAGGTGCTGAGTTCAGGGGGTGGCTGTGGACACTCCTGAGTTTCAGTGGGTGGCTGTGGACACTGTCTCGGGTTCAGCGGGTGGCTGTGGACACTGTGGACACCATCAGTGGTCAACATATTTTGGGATTTTCTACAAATCTCTGTGAATTAAACTCGTCGTTTATTTGTATTAATTGTGATTCAGGTCGAATGTGTTTGTGTATGTTCTGCAGCCACGCCCTCTGAGAACATAACCTCCATACTGCATGTCCATGTACGTCTCAGTTCCTCCTCCACCCGGTTTGGTGGAGATGGAGGTTCCTCCTATAGAACTATTATTTATAACCTAAACACACCTTTGACGTTCATCAACGCGCTCTCTTTGTTTTTGTTAAGACCTTCGTTAATCCTGCGACATGCCGGAACACGTCAGATGTAATTATACGTTTACAACAGTTTCATACAGACAGGACGATACTGCCGCTGTAACCCGAACCTCCGGCGACCCACGCAGAGCCCGGACCTTCTGGGGGAATTTGCATGCTGATAATTAATGAGTGTCTTATTCATCAGCTGATCTTTAGAAAGTTTGAAGGTGTTTACATTTGCTTCTCAGTTTTGGGCACAGAGAGAACTTGAAATCAGACAATGTCCTTCCAGTAACTCCTCATGTCCCTCAGACCTCCCACGAGTCGGGAACTTCCACCGTCCTGTGGATTTATGATTCAGATAAACGTTGTTTAGGTGACGAGTGAGCTGCAGACATCGGCAACAATTTAAAGAACCTGATTTCACGCCTACAGAGAACAAATGCGTCATGGATTTATTACAAATCAGCATTCCTGAAGAACCAGGTCACATTAATGAGTCCAAAATAACAAGACTTACAACAAAAATAGAAACATTAAGTCGTTACTGCTGTTAAAGTAATTATAATATGAAATATATTAAATTAATTAGAAATAACACCTGTAATTCATAACTTGAATTTATAAGAATTTATAAAGATGAATGTTGTGAACCCTGAAGCGCTGAGTGTTCTGATGACCTGCCCTGTGTGGGGCGGTCAGGTTCAGGTTCATCTGTTTTGAACTTTTGTTTGAGTAGAACCCTCTAACGTTCGTGTGTCTACAGATCTGGAACGTGTTTATCTGTAAGTCAGAAGGTGGAACCTTCACGTGTAGCTCAGTGTAATGTGAAGCCTGAGGAGCGTCATGTAAACACACTGACTCCACCTGAAAAAGAATCAGAGCATGACCGAAATGAGAGCGACGCTCCACCCCCCGCTCACGCAGGAACCTGAAACCTGCAGCGAGTTCCTCATGGCACCACAACGGTCACCGGGTTCATTTTAAATATGATTCATTATATCTGAAACCACCAACCGCCACCAACCCTCCACCAACCTCCACCAACCCCCACCAACCTCCACCAACCCCCACCAACCTCCATCCAAATAAAGAGTGAAAACAAAAAACCAGACCAGGTATTAACTGATTCCACGGCCTTCCCCAAACTGTAAAAGGCCCAAAAACAGGAGAGGTACACAAACTTTTGGCCATATATGGAGCTCCATTTGGAGACTGTGATGTTTAAAGCCTCCAGATGAATGGACGTGCTCTCCGTGTTCTGATGTTCCAGATTCTCACCCTGCAGCTCGGTCCGGAGGCCGTGTGAAGAACTTGTGGCTCGGAGAGGAAATGGAGGGAGATCCTGATCTGCTGATTCCTGATTCCAGCGCTGGACGTCATTGTTTCAGCCTCCACTCGGCGTCACATCCATCATCCCGGACGGAGATCTTGGAAGCGATGGACAGAGCAGATAAGTTGTGTAATAAACTTGGCTCCAGACTTTTCTTTATTCAGCTCTCAGCCTGAAATTCACAGAACCTCCATTATTATGGGTCCACTCCACCGTCCAGTCAACCGCCCTCAGGTGGTCCATCAGCACAGCTGATTCAACTGAAGAACCCGGAACGTCTGATCACCGTCCACGCGATGCGGCGAGATCGGACCCAACCATGAGCCGAACAGTACACGCATTCTGGACTTTGTGGAAACAGTTTAGGGAAGGCCCTTTCCTTTTCAGGATGACTGTTTCCCAGTGCATAGAGCAGTCTATAGAGTTGGGGGTGTGACTGTTAGGGTGGTGGTGATGGAGAGTGTGATGATGGTGGGAGTGGTGGTGGTGGAGAGTGTGATGATGGTGGGGGTGGTGATGGAGAGTGTGATGATGGTGGGGTGGTGGTGGTGGAGAGTGTGATGATGGTGGGGGTGGTGGTGGAGAGTGTGATGATGGTGGGGTGGTGGTGGTGGAGAGTGTGATGATGGTGGGGGTGGTGATGGAGAGTGTGATGATGGTAGGGGTGGTGGTGGAGAGTGTGATGATGGTGGGGGTGGTGATGGAGAGTGTGATGATGGTAGGGGTGGTGGTGGAGAGTGTGATGATGGTGGGGGTGGTGGTGGTGGAGCGTGTGATGATGGTAGGGGTGGTGGTGGAGAGTGTGATGATGGTGGGGGTGGTGGTGGTGGTGGGGGTCACAAATAAACTGATTCAGTGCCAGTGTGACCTACAAAGCTAAAATGACCACTGTGTGAATCTGAATATCACATCCTGTTTTGAACCTGCCCCCCCCCCCCCCCACCCCCACCACCTGCAGCACTTCCTTTCGGGGTCCTCTTCCCTGTTCAGTTACAATAGGATTATCTATAAATAGCGCTCTGAGGTGGTGCGCTCAGGCTGCTGTAAGCTCCTTACAGATCTGAGACCTACACCACGTTCTCTCCACCCACTGAACCCAGAACAGCCTGTTTACTCCACCCGCTCAGACCCGAGAACGTCCTGCTGCTGCTGCACTGACCTTCAGTTCCTGATAAACAGCACAATTAGTGAAGCACACACACACACACACACACACACACACATACCGCAGGTTAACACACAACAAAGCAGATCAGACCAGAGATCAGACCAGAGATCAGACCAGAGATCAGACCAGAGATCAGACCAGAGATCAGACCAGTCTCCCAGTGTGAAGCAGTATTTTGGGTTCATCCTCATCTGTTCACTTCAGTTCATTTTACTGGTTCTGCTGGTGGTTTTGCTGGTTCTGCTGGTGGTTTTGCTGGTTCTGCTGGTTTTTCTGCTGGTTTTTCTGCTGGTGATTCTGTTGGTGGTTCTGTTGGTTCTGTTGGTGGTTCTGCTGGTGGTTTACAAACACTTCGACTTTACCTCAGCATGTTGCACCTTTACTCTTACAGATGCTTTAATAACATCCAATTTTAAGGTCTGTTAGAGTTATTAGATCCTTCTTCTGTTTTGGTGTGTGTGTGTGTGTGTGTGTGTGTGTGTGTGTGTGTGTGTGTGTGTGTGTGTGTGTGAGTGTGTGTGTGTTTCTTGTTTTTTCAGACCCGTGTTTGTGAGGTCAGACCTTCCCCTCAGTTGTAGTTCCAGTTCTTTTTCTTCTCAAAGGTTAAATAATAATAATAATAATATTAATAATAATAATAATAATAATAATAATAATAATAATATTAATAATAATAATAATATTAATAATAATAATAATATTAATAATAATAATATTAATAATAATAATAATATTAATAATATTAATAATAATAATAATATTAATAATAATAATAATATTAATAATAATAATAATATGTATTTTCTCGGATCAGAAGCTGCAGGTTCTTGTTTCATTTTCAGTTTTAATCACTTTTTAATTTTCTAATGACTTTCGCTTTTCTTTATAAATCTTCAGGCTGAAAACCTCAGCAGCTTCTCTTTGAGCGTCACACTGACCTCTAGTGTTAATTCCTTAACACTGCAGTTTCTACAGAACACCTGAGATTTTAGTCGGACTTTAAAACAAATATTTTTTCCCAAGATTAATAATAATGATAATAATAATAATAATAATAATAATACTAATAATAATGATAGTAATAATAATAGTAATTACAGCGTGTTTCTTATGTAGCTGTTGTTTGGAATGTTAAAATGGGGGTTGCTCTGGAGAGAGAGATGCGTGAGAAAGGCATTTAACTCGTGCCGGCATGTTCTGCAATTTTTAATCGTAGAGGAAGCAGGAAATGATGTCACTGGGTCACAAACAGGATGCTGTGATTATAACACAATGAGAAAGCCTGAGCATGTGATGGAGCCGCGGAGGCCGAAGTGTGGGACGCATGTGTACGTTCAGACGTATGTAAGGGTCATGGTGATGATGGCCGTGGTGACCGGTGCAGTTGTTGTTCTGCTCTGATCTGAGTCTCAAACGCCGTCCACATATTTCTGAACGCGTGTTTGAAGGCGTTTATCAGCAGGAGCCTAAACACAGGTATCATGTTCACGTCTTGTTGAGTCTGCAGGCTGCTGGGGCCCTAATGACCCACATAAATCGTTCCCCAGCTCCGGAGCCAACGTCGGACCCTTGGCCCCTTTCCCACTTAAGCCGGGGCCCGGGGTGACCCTGCGCCACCCATCTGGAAAAAACCCAATAAATAATTCTGCTTCAGGCTCCAGATTGTTTCAGCGGGTCAATTAAACACCCAGAGCCCTCCTCCCCACTCTGGTTGGCGGTGCCAGCTTTGCCCTGAAGCCCATCTGTGCGGGCCGCCTTTTGTTACAAGTTATGAGCAGTGGGGGGGGGGGGGGGGGTGGAAGGGCAGAAGCCATCAATTCTCCTCCTCCCAACTCGTGAAGCCGGGGCTGTCGGGGCCTGGAGCCACACGCGCCAGCACTTTAGAGTCGCCCGCCACGTGGAGCTGGGCAAGCGGGGTGGCATATGCTGCTGTTTTTATAGCGGGGCTGGGTCGCACCCCGGGGCATCTGTCCCACTCCCCGCTCCTCAGCGGCTCCAGGGGCCTGTAGCCCAGGCAACGGATTTGAATTTCAAGCCAAGTGAGGCGGCGTGGGGGGTGGTGGGGTGTGGTTTGGGGGGGGGGGGGGTTGAGGGGTGGCCGATTCTCTGAGCGACACTGAAAGCACCAAACCAGAGCGTCACGTTGGGTTTTTATTTGTCGGTTCCGTCTCTATAAATATGCATTATATACAAAATAATAGTATAAAACTTATAAAGAACAGTGTCATAATTAAATTAACTCTGGAAATAATCACTTAAAAAAGGGCGTGGTCGCTCAGTCGCACTTCTGATTGCAGGCAGTCGCTGGCGTGGCCTTCGGGTTCCGGTCCGGTTCCGTTCCTCAGCGAGGGCCGAACGCAGCATTAAGGCTTTCAGTGGAACTCCTGCGTCTTCTTCAGACATCGGTGTGAGGATTGGAATGAGACGGACTCTGAGGCAGGGCCGGGGTTAGGGTTACCCCCCCCCCCCCGGTCCGTTCTTGCATAGCTGGTGTGATGCTGGCTGAGGGTTTGGAAGGTTCTGGCACCCTCCTCTGATTGGTTGGCAGAAGACATGTCCACATTTCCATGTGATGGAGCGAGACGGGGTCCGGAGGAGAAGACCGTCCTCTACCTCAGGTGCTTTTTCCTCTTTCAGAAAAGGTCTATTATTTTTGAGCATACCGTAGCGAGGGTCCCGAACCCGGACCTCCAGACCGACGGCGTTCTGCGAGCTCCTGGACCTCAAGTTTCTCCGAGCAGCAGTGGACATCACAAAAAATGCCTCTGTCTTTTTTGTAAACAATCCAGAAAAAGTCTTTGATTGTGTCCCCGCACCTCTCCCCCCACCGCCTCTTATACCTGAGGAGAGCGAGGACAGAACGGGAAACGGGTTAGTCGCGAGCACTCACACACCCGAGTTTAGATCCTGCAGGGTTCTGAGGAACACCTCCTTACCTCGGTTGCTATTATGCACTCACTCCTCTCCTCTGCTATTACGAAGACAGACTGGTACATGGAGTCCCTCGGGGAGCATATCGTCGATATCCTGCACTCCGGCTTTTCACTGCGCACACACACACACACACACACACACACACACACACACACTCAGTGTAAACGCAGAGCAACACACGTGTTCACTACTGTCCTCTGTCCCGTCCCCCCGTCCCCCCCGGGGTCTGACCTGCCCCCATGCTCCAGCGTACATGCTCTTGGTGAACTGTGAACCTCAACTCATCTGAACACTGAACTGAGATGAATCAGAACATCAACTGCGAACATTTGGAGCTCAGTCTCATTCTGAAATGGAGCGTCCAACGTGTTCGTTGGGTGATGACATGATGAAATGCCACCTGAGAACCAGCTGGCTGTCCGTTTGGTTCCAGCTCCATCCAGAGTTCTCCATCTCCATGATCGTTCTGTTCTGTTGCGTCTGGATTCTCACAGATGGATGTAAACTGTGTGTGGTTCTAAGCCTGGTCCTGGTTCTAAAAGCCCACTCTCCTGTATGCTTAAATGCTTCGGTTCTGAAGTTCAGATACACCCAGGACAGGACGCCAATCCATCTCTGGGCACTCACTCACACACACACACTCTATATGGGGCAATTTGGAGAATTCAATAGACTTGATCCATGTTTTTGGACTGTGGGAGGAAACCGGAGAACCCGGAGGAATTCCAGCCTGATTGGGATTCAAACCGGGAATCCCTAGTGCTGAGAGGAGAACATGCCTGAGGAGAACAAGCGCTGAGAGGAGTCACCGTGCCGCCCCATGAGAAGATAATGATATTAATAATAATCATCTCATCAGATCACGTTAGAGATATGGAGCAGCGTGCTGATGCAGATGCTGTCAGATCTGAACCCGAGTCGTCACGGAAACACCCAGAACCCAGAGTCGGATCCACAGAGAACCTCGTCCAATCTACAGCTGTTGATTTTAGAATTTTAGGGTCTTCAGAATGTTCTGGATCAGAGTTCTAATTCTTGGTGTTTTGAACTGAATGATGATGTCAGAGCGGGTTTGGGGGTCTTACCTGTGCATTCTGCTCAGGGGGATCTTGTCTTCTAAGCACTTGTCGTACGTGTGACCTTTATCCTCCTGGGACAGAACCTCTTTGAACTCTTTGGGGGAGTTGTAGTCTAAATGGTAGTTCTTGTGAATATAGTTGGACTTCTCCAAGCAGCAGTCCACCTCCAGGTCCACTTTCTTGTTGGTGTTCTTGAGCTGTGAGGTGGGTATCAGGTTGTCCCTCTGTGTGTCGCTCCGGTTGTTCATGGTGTCGTGAGTCCTGTCGCCGTGCGTTTGTCTGCGGACGTGGTGCAGAGCGATGCCCACCATGCAGAGCAGCACCAGCAGGGCCACCAGACCCACCGCCAGGGACACGGCCGCCCACTGGAAGCTTTCCTGAGCCTCCGGTCCGGGCAACACGGGCAGGGTGACGGCGAAGTGCTCACACCGGGGCCCTGAGAAACCACTGGGACACAAACACGACGGGGGGCCACCGGGGGCGCCGGAGCAGGAGCCTCCATTCAGACAGAGGTTCTGTGAAAAGCACGGCGTGAGGAAGAACTGGCAGTTCCGTCCGCCGTACCCTAGGGGGCAGGAGCATGTGTAGTCGTTGACGCCGTTTTGGCAGGTGCCACCGTGGCTGCAGGGATTCGAGGCGCAGTTGTTGATCTTGATCTCGCAGCGCTGACCCGTAAACCCCGCTCTGCAGCTGCAGGTACGGACGCCGGCCACGAGGACGCATTCACCACCTGAAGAGACGCAACACCGGGGTTACACAGGGCCACGCGTCAATCACAGTCTCTGGCCCCGCCCATTCACCTTCCCATGCATTCTGAGACTGCTGCGGGGCGAATGCATCTGCACCATCATTAATAATTCTGAACTGAGACATGTTTACTTTTAATCTTTAGTTGAATGGATTCATTTGGAAGGCCGGGTCGTACCGTTGGCACAGGGCAGGGTCGTGCACTTGTCCACCCTCTTCTCACAGTTCAGACCGGTGTAACCTCTGAGGCATTCGCAGGAATAGCTGCGCCCGTTGTCTCTCTCGTAGCATTTGCCGCCCTGAAAGCAGGGCATCTCGGCGCAGGTCAGGAGGCTGTGCTCACAGTTGGTGCCCTCGAACCCTCGGGGGCAGGTGCACACATAGCCGCTGTCAAGCTCCTGAAAGGGAAAGCGACGTTATTAGAACCCATGGTTCCACCTGATTTCAGAGCTGTGAGCGGCCCGCAGGCGGGGGGTGGGGTGGGGGGGGGTTCACTCACCCTGCAGTGGCCTCTGTTCTTGCACGGGTTGCTGTCGCAGTGGCGCACCTCGGCCTCGCAGTTGGCGCCGGTGAACCCGGGCCTGCACGCGCAGGTGTAGCTGCCCTGGCCCGTGTTCATGCAGGTGGCTCCGTTCATACACGGCTTGTGATGGGTGCAGAAGTTCAGATCTGGTGTCAAATGTGAATGATAGCACGTAAATCCCAACCTACAGTCAACCTCTTTAGACCTCGATCCACACCTCACCTACAAATCCTAACTCTGCTGACCCTCATTAAAACCCTGCACCTCCAGCTGCGGTCAGGAGTTCAGAGCAGCGCTCGTTAAAACCTGCCACGTTCTCCTTTTAATATTCAACAGAACCGTTAAAGCAGAGAGCAGTTTTAAAGCTCATTAATATTCAAATCAAATGTTCTGATGCGGTTCTATTTTATTAACAGATCAAACGAACGCTTCCTTCATGAGCAGGACAGTGTCCGAGCTCCGGTGCTCCACAGGACGGCGGCTCGGTGAGTAACGCGCTAGAACCTTCTGCGGCGTGAACACACCGTCTGAGATTTAATTACACAGATTCATAAACCTTTAAAACGACTGGACTGTGTTTATCTGGATTCCATTGCTTTAATAGTTTGGTGATTGATCTCAGGGAACTGAATTAATCCTCATTAGAAAGAAATTACTGAATGATGTTCAAACTCGTTTTTGTTTTTGCAGATAAAATCAAATCACTGTGTTTCACTGATCTCAGTACGATCACACACACGTTTGTCCTTTTCTTTGTTGTACTATTTATCTAAAGAGACAGCAGAGCGTCTCACGGCTTTCTCAAACCCGACACCTCTCATGTTCTTCATTTAAGATCCTAAAGTATGGCACACGTCTCTGGGACTTGCATGTAGTAACATAGTTCTACCAGAGGGGTCTCCAAATCCTAGCCCTAGCAGAGTGCAGCTTTAAAGAGATCAGATGTCACTTTAGTATAAACGGGTCAGAAATGACCGACTGGACGCCAGTCAGTGGCTGTTACACCTGACCTGATCTAAATGAACTTTAAACTGATAATTAAACTCACCTTGGTCACAGAACAGTCCACCCCAGCCCTCTTTACAGTCGCACTGCCACGGCTGCTGGCAGGTCCCGTGTTTGCAGACGGGGTGCTTCTTACACTCGGTGCAGAAGGTGCCCTGCCAGCCTTCTCTGCATCTGTAACGACGAGCCGAGACGAGCGCCACGCTTTAAAATAATGAGCTCGGACTGCAGGAGTGCAAATGCTCCTCAGTAATTTAAATAATAAGTGCATGTGAGGAGATGGTTCTGCGCTTGTACTTACACACACTCTCCGGGTTTGGTGCAGTTCCCGTTGGCCTCGCTGCAGCCCGTCAGACAGATCGCTGCGAGAGAGCATCACAGAGCTTTAATTAGACTGACCTCTGGAATGGTCCTCATGATCAGATTTAAAAACTCTGATTGTGCAGGTGATTTATTTATTTAAATAAAGGTTTAGATGAAACTCTGAAGAAGAACCACTTTGATATGATGATTTATTATATGTATTATATCCACAGATTTATTTAATTTAACAGAACCAACCTTGGTTTTTTAAATTGTATAGACACTCAAACAAATAAAATGTGTTCCATTGGAATAATAAAACTCATCACCAAAACCAAGAGCATTCAAAAGGCCTGACTCGAGGTTCCAATTCATTCTAAAGATATTTTGAAGGCATTTCTAGAAGAAAAGAACAGTGTAAACTTCTTTAGGGGCGTGTCTTTAACGAGTTTTCATTTCAATTCATTTCATATAAATCGATTGATGTGAAAGTCTGCTGGTTAACTGATTAACTCTGAGGTCTGATCAGAAGTATTCAGACACGCTGCGAAACTCTGCTGCTGCTGCTGATGCTGCTGGTGCTCTTTAGGTCTGAACAGATGCTCCAAACCCAGAGAGAGGAAAACAACACCCGGGGCAGATGCCGCTTTTGTGCGCAGCCACGATGCGCGCGAGCGGGAGCGGCGCGTGGCCCATAATAACGGCGCGATTAGCGCGGCGCGTGCCCGCCACGGGATTAAATTACCAAGCACGCGCTCGAAACACACACATACACACACATACACACGCGCACACACACACACACAGCGCGCAGACTGGAGGAGCAGAGTGAACCGCCTGTTTTATTCTAAACGGTTTTACAGAAATAAATACACACTTCATACTTCAAACGATAAATCTGATTAATAAAACACTTTAGCGGCGCACACACACACACACACGCACACACACACACGCACACGCACACACTCACACACACAACCCAAAATGAAACCAGATCCAACTCTGCGCATTTGGCAAAGTGGAGTGCGCGCGGCTCGCGCTAATGACTTTATCACTAATGACTTTAACACTAATGACTGTACTCCAACTAATGGAGAAAACGAGAGGGTTGCCAGATTGCCCCGATCTGCATCAGCAAGGTTCCTCCAACCCGACCCCAACACAGAGAACGTTCAAGAGAAACCCAGTACCGAACCCCCAGTGACCCCGAGAGAGAGAGAGAGAGAGCGAGAGAGAGAACATCATTTAAGAATAAATTTGATTAATCTACTGAAACTGCCCCCCCCCCCCCCGGGATTAATAGAGTATTCTGATCTGATGTTGTGATCGTTGTGTAAACAGCATTCCATGGTCTTTACAGAGTTACAATGTTTGCTTTTTCAGTTCTTTTCTATTTAATGTTCATTTTAGGAGAATCCTGAGGTCCAGAAGCTTTTTTTTCCCTCAGTAACTTTGTTTCTGATTGTTCTAATCTATTTAAGCTTAATTGAATTGAATTATTAATGATGAAACCATCTGAAGTTAATTGTAAAAGTGGGCAGTGTGGAGCTGGTTCTGGATCAGTGAGGATCAGCGGAGTTACTGATATGGTTTCAAACTCATCATGTTTTCATGACTTTGTGTTCGCAGGTGATTTGCGTTGCTTACGTTCTTCGCAGTACTCCCCCTTCCAGCCGGGGAGACAGGACAGCTGTCCGTCGGGGTTGCAGGTGTAGTGGCCGAAGCGGTCGTCCCTGGGAGTGCATATTTTGGAACAACTGTCTCCGTAGTAGTTTTCATTGCAGATGAACCGGTAAGAGAAGCGTAACTCGGTCTGCTGCCCACTCTGAACGTCCTGATACCAGTTCGCTCCGACGTCCAGCTGTCTCTGGATAGCAAAAGTGCTAATCTGTAAGTCGGGGTTCTTTAAGTCTAGAAAAAAACAACAACAAGAAGTATCAGATTAATGTGAGAAAGAAAAGTAATTTGTTCAGTTCTTTGGATTATTCGTGTTTGTTTCATGGCTGTAGAAATTTGCTATTTATTTAAAATACAGTGATTTAATGTCATTTGTTTTATTGTTCTTGACGATGTGTGAATATATCATCAGGTCCATTAAAGCTATAGGTAGTTTTTAATCAGAGTGACTCATGTATATCAGAAGTCGAAGGAATTTCCTTTTCCTTGAAGCAGAGCAAAAACATTCCCATGCTATTATCCCATTCCAAAGGGCGGGACACCGAAAGGTGTAAAATACAGGAAAGTGCAGTCGGATGGTTTTGGCAAGCATCGAGTATTCTCACCAAAGCCCACTGCGCGTTCCCACGCCAAAAATAAACCAGAGGAAGTCCAATTGTGTTGGAGTATGAGAACGAGAAGGTGTTTTGCAGCGAGAGGAAAGCGCAGTGCCACGGCCAACGCGTGATTCAAAAAACAGCCCTCTGCGCTTCACCCAACCAGGGGTTCCTCAGACTGAAGAACATTTCATCTGAAGAAAACTAGATGCTATACCTTCTCTTATTTTTGTTTACTTTAAAACCTGTACCACAGTGTCGCCCTCTGGTGGCTCCAATTCCTTTACTCACCTATAGGTGGATCATTCAGAGGAGAATACCAGGCTTCGATGATCAGAGAAAACGATCCCTAAGGGCAGAGAAAACGATTCATTAAGCAACCAGAAGCACACCACACCTTTATACCAGAGCGCCATTAAAACCGAAATGTGCTTCAGAAGAATTGAGACAGATCTGAGATCCACTTCATTCTTGTCTGTAAATAAAGTTTCACGAGCTCGATTTAAAGCAGCATTTGAAACATTCAGAACGGGGTCGTAATGCACGCCAGCGGATGAAAACGCTCAGGTTGTGAGATTAAAATGTGGACTGACCGCTCAGTGTTGTTATGATATTAAAGCTGATTGATCTCACCGGCCAGCCGAAGTTGAAGGGCATGTGGATCGGGGCGTTCGGGGGGCCGCCCCCCATCTTGAAGGAGTTGGAGCCCAGCACGGGGGTGACGGCGCTGCCGAAGATGCAGTCCCCGGGGGCAACTGGCACCTGGAAGTTTTTAAGGCAAACTCTGAAGAACGTCCTGCAGTCCGGGGTGCACGCGGCGCCGCTCGCCAGCAGCCCCTTGACGTTTCGGAACTCGTGCAGCTCGAGCTCGAACAGCCCGGCCCCCCCAACCTGAGAGACGGAAACACAGGGAGGGTTAGGCTCGCGCACCGGACCCCGCCGCCGGTGTCGGGTCGGTCGCCGCGGGGGGTTTACCTGAGTCAGCAGCGCGCTGCAGCACGCCACCAGCAGGCCGAACCGCGCAGCCATCCTGCACCGATCCAGAGCTCGAGGGGCCGCCGGGTCACCCACGAGCTGTATGTCCAACAAAAACTGCTATTCCAAAGAGGTCGAGGCTTCACGAACCACACACGCACACACACACACACACACACACACACCCTCAACACAGCCGCAGAAAGAGGACGGTATATTCCTGAGCGCGTCGCGTCAAATCCCCAGGTTATCCAAAAGGTGAGGATGGAGCTGCGGGCAGTATCCTGTCCTGTTGTCCTGTCGTCCTGTCCTGTTATCCTCTGTGTCCCCGCATGTCCACTAGTCCACGGCGCTGCTGTGCGCGCGGCGCTGCGTTGCGCTGCGTTTCTGTTACTCAGCGCGTTTTTGAAAGTGCGCACCGAACCCGCGGCTCTCCTGCAGTCGTGAATGAAGTCCAACTTCTTCAGCGGGCTATTTATATGAAGCTAAGAGTGCTCGCCGCTTATTACACGGGCTGTCAATCATCGTGGTCCCGCCCACCTTATTCGGTCTTTGCCCCGCCCCTTTCCTCAACCACAGCGCCGGCTCCGCGGAGCCCGAACAGCGCGCTTTAAACGCACCGCCGCAGGTTCCTGCGAGCCGCTGGTTCGGTGGTATCCATGGCAACCCAGCGCGGGCACTTCAAAGTTTAACTCCCCGTTCATCTGACTGGAGGCTCGTGAGGCTGCTGTGTTCCAAAAACATCAAATAAAATCAGAGTCGTTGACATTAATCCATTAATTAATCCATTAATTAATAATCTGTAACGGACATCAAAGGGGGACGCTCCTCCTGTTTTTGGGGATTATTCAGCAGAACAAAGCCGAATCGTTTTCAGGTTTTATTCTGTGTTCCAGAGTCCTCCACAAAATTCTGACCTCGACTCTGTTAATTATATTTGGAATGAATTGGAACTCTGAATTTTGTTGATCTCTTTGATCCCGCGAACCACGCACGGATTTCCCATAAACACTGAACAAAACACCGAGGAAAGACTTCTCCAGAATTCGAGGTGTAAGAACTGTTTGGTTTAAATATAAATATGAACCTAAATGACAGGATTAAAAATCAACCCTTAGCTTCCCTATTACAATTAAAATAATTAATAATCAAAGCTTGAACCTTAAAATTCCTACTAATAAACAGGTCTGTAATATAAACAACTATACTATCACCAACAATAATAATAATAACAATAATGTAATAATAATAATAATAATAATAATAACAATAATGTAATAATAATAATAATAACAATAATAACAATAATGTAATAATAATAATGTAATAATAATAATAACAATAATGTAATAATAATAATAATGTAATAATAATAATAATAATGTAATAATAATAATAATAATAATAATAATGTGGTCAGTTTGATTAGTTTGTTATGGTTTATAATATTTCAGGTGGTCGTGTGTTGATGGGGAGCTCGAGGCGGGTGCTCCTGGTGGTGAGCGTCTTCAGCTGTATGATAATGAGCTCTCTCTTCAAACAGCAACCGCCATCATTCCCCAAAAACTCTCCCCCTCAGCACCACACCTTTATAACAACCGAAATAATAATAATAATAATAATAATAATAATAATAATAATAATAATTAATTATTATTATAATAATAATAACAGTAAAATAATAATAATAATAATAACAACAACAACAATAACATATTAATAATAATAATAATAATAATAATAACAATAAAATATAATAATAATAATAATAAAATTAATAATAATAATAATAATAATAATTATTATTATTATTATTATTAATAATAATAATAATAATAATAATAATAATAATAATACAGACTCTCACTTTTCTAAGTTTCTTCTTGCATGAAACTTTTAGTTTTTTTAGCGACACAAATAATTCCACAGATTTTCTTTCATTATTTTTCAGAAGTGTTAAATATTTTATTAGTTTAGATTAGCAGTCTTATTAACAGAAAGACAGAGATTATCTAATGTTCTCTGATGGTCTCTGAAGGTCTCTGGTGTTCTCTGGTGTTCTCTGATGATCTCTGATGTTCTCTGATGATCTCTGATGTTCTCTGATGATCGTTGATGATCTCTGATGGTCTCTGATGTTCTCTGGTGTTCTCTGATCATATCATTGTTCAAACTGTCAGATCTGCTGTTAGTTGATTTCAGATGGGGTGTGCGCCCTTCGCAGCGGCAGTGACTGTCATTGGTTTGTGGTCCACACTGACACCTGAGCCGCTTTCACCTGTTACACCCAGGTTCTCAGGTGACCCTTTCCCCCCCTTACCTTAAACCCAAAGCGAGGAGGAACCGTTATGATGTAAACAACAACACTCCTTTTGTTTACGTCACCGGTTGTTTGAACTTACCTTAAAAGATGTTACTACAGATCTCACCAGATCACCAGATAATAATGACCTTCATGCTTCATGGACGTGTGTGATACACACACACACACACACACACACACACACACACATGGTTGGGTTTGTTGTGGAAGAACTCAGTTGATGTTTGGAATGAATCGGAACAGAGATTGGGAGCTGAATCCAGATCAGCTCTTTTTTTTCCTGCAGGTTGTAAACAGAGGTTCTGCGTGTCTCCAGCTGACCCTCACACACTCTCTGTATTTCAATTCAGATTGAAGTTTAAAAGTTGATGAGAGCATCAGGTTCACTAGTTTCCAGTGGGGGGGGGGGGGGGGGGGTCACCATTAGCACCTGCCCTGTGCCTGATGGATCTGTTTTGGACAGATGTAGAAATCTTTGCATAGACTGCAGCACATGTTGATGAAAGTCGCGCTATTCTTTACCTGAAATGCACCTGATTGAGGTCCATTAACAAAGCATGCTGGGATTTTATTGTTGCACACCTGTTCACAGAGCAGTCCTGAACAAACAGTGTTTTGTGAAGCACGACAATCAGACGTCGGGCTGCGGGAGACGAGCATTCTGTTATTGTGTTATTTCTGCACAGTTGTGGGTTGTTGTGTCCACAGTGAGTGACCTCATCCACTGCAGCCTCATATGCCTCTTATCAGTCAGGTGTCATAAAGACAGTTTCACGCGTGGACGCCGCTGATAAAAAGATTTATTGCGGAGAGACGAAGCGGGATTTACAGAGACGTCCTGTAACCAAGCTGCCAGCAAAAACCAACAGGTCAAAGATCTGCTCATATGACTCTAATGACCTCTGCACACCGAGTTAAACAGCAGAACCTGGTTAGTTGGGTGGGTGAGTTATACCCCCCCCCCCCCATGGTTTGAGCAGGACATAGGGGACATGTACGCTCTCCTCCAAGTCCAACCAAAACTACAGTCATGGCTTCAGCTACATCTCAGGATCTTTGTGGAGCTCATCCGTAGCCTCCTGCTCCCCCCCCCCCCCCAACGTGGTTTAACTTCTGTAGAGAAAGAAGGGAAAGACAAAGCCCCCCCCCTGTATTTCCACTTCTAATCCAGACTTTAAACTGCTGTTTGAGAGGTGCATTAATAAGTCTGATCATCAGAAGCTGATGGAGGTTTCTGTGTTCATGTCTTCAGGGGGACGGTGCTGAGTAACATGTTTGGCAGAAGGTCCGGGTCCATCCCTGTCTCCGGTGCTCCGTGCTGACTCCAGATCAGACGTCTGTCAGCGGATCTTTTATGGGCAGCAGAAGCAGATGGCTGCGCTCCACTTAAATTACGGCTCTATTGAAAACACGGTGTTACACGCGGCTTAATGCCACAGCTCATCTCCAAAACACGCCGTGTGGCTGCGGCTCAGGTGAGCGCTTATCATCTGCAATATAAACCACCTGTCCCCCCGTCCCCCGTCCCCGTCCTCACACCGTCCGTCCTGCTGTACCAACAAACAGAGCCCAGCCTCGTTTACTCAGAACTGCGCAAACGCATCACAGATTCTGCCGCCTGCTGACGGCTGTCTGAGGTCTGCAGCGTTCTCCTGAGTCAGCGTGTTTTGGTAAATGACATGGTTAGCAAGTCCGAGTTGACATTCGCAGCACACTGAGATGGCTGGTGTTTTATAAACAGAACCTGGAGAATGTTCCACCTGGATTTCAGTGGAATAGTGTTCTGTGGCTTAACCTCAGCGTTAGATAACTAAGGTTCAGGGTTCAATCAGAACCTCATCAGAACCTCATTAGAACCTCATTAATGCATCATTTTCTGATTTTTGTTGGTTTTGCTGTAAGATAATTCTATCAAAATGGTTCAAATTACTTCAAAGTAATTAAAGTAAAGGGAGAAATGTAAAGCAGTATGATTGGTTTAGAGAAGGTGCAGATCAGATCCGATCAGATCAGACGGGTGAAAATCAATATTAGAACTATTCTGCAGATTAAACAGAATAAATCAGACAGGGGAATAGAAAAGGCAGCCGAGTCGAGGAGGGGGCTCTGTGAATGTGGGGGGGGGGGGTGCAGGTGAACTTGGTACTTGAGCTCCTCTGATTCTTATGGAAGCCATGTGGCTGAGATGGAGAAGGTGGATTAGAGGAAGCACCTGCAGCTCTGTGAGGGCTTTAGGGTCTGATGCAGTCTGTGTTATAGCTTTCTCTAATCTGTCCTGAAACCTGCCCCTTTCATCTCCCCGCAGTTATATCAAGCCCTTATTACCCTGACTGAATTTAAACCCCCTCCCCCCACCATCAGGGTCTATAAACCTGACTCCGTCACCCAACGGTCCAGAAGTTTTCCACATTAGGGGCAATTGTTCTCACACAGGGTGAGGGTGGTTTGGAGTTGGGGTCGGGGGGCAGATTCAGGGGGTTGTTGTGGTACATGTGGCACATTGGGAGCATCGCCAAAAGTAACACGTAGTGGCACCATTTCTGTAAAGCCTCTGCCATAATGGGATTAGAGCCTTCAGCCGAGTTAATCCCAGCGCTCTCTGTAGTGCAGCGTGCTGACGAGATGAGATACAGAATACAACACCACGCCGTTTATCCAGCCTCACGTCCCCAACACAATCAGACGGCCCTGTCCAGCTGCTGGAGAGGAAGCCGGTGTTTAAAGCGATGAGACGGAGAGGAAACGACGAGATGAAACCCTCAGCTGCTCCACGGAAGCTCATCTCCACGCTCATCCACACAAAGCCCTCAGAATAGACCTCAGTTCCTGCTTCAGAGTCATGCCACTGCAATCAAAACACGTCCAATCATTCAGAAGTACATTCCCGAGTCATTCCCCGAGAACAAAAAAACCCTGAAATAAAACCCTTACATTTTTAAAGATTTAGTAGAACTTCAAAATGGATTTTCTGGAGTGACTTACAGTGGAGTTAATTCTACAACCTGATTAATTAGAGACCGTTTAATGAGTTAACAATTCAGTGAGCTCTGCTCTAAACCCCGGCGTGAGGGCAAAGGTCAGAAACTCAGCGCCGCCGTCCGTCTTTCAGATCATTCAACATTTTTCCATTTTCAGTTCCGAGGAAAAAAAACAATGATCTACGTGAAATTAAGAACACGCCGTCCTCTGGAACACAGCTCAGCTCATTTAAACACATAGTGCATGGAATTAGAGTTTAGTGTTTGAGGTCGGTGGTGTGTTTGAGGTTGGTGGTGTGTTTGAGGTCAGTGCTGTGTTTGAGGTCGGTGGTGTGTATGAGATCGGTGGTGTGTTTGAGGTTGGTGGTGTTTTTGAGGTCGGTGGTGTGTTTGAGGTCGGTGGTTTTTTTTTAGGTCGGTGGTGTTTTTGAGGTCGGTGGTGTTTTTGAGGGTGGTGGTGTGTTTGAGGTTGGTGGTGTGTATGAGGTCAGTGGTGTGTATGAGGTCGGTGGTGTGTTTGAGGTTGGTGGTGTGTTTGAGGTTGGTGGTGTGTATGAGGTCGGTGTTTTTTTTTTTAGGTCGGTGGTGTTTTTGAGGTCGGTGGTGTTTTTGAGGTTGGTGGTGTTTTTGAGGGTGGTTGTGTGTTTGAGGTTGGTTGTGTTTTTAAGGTTGGTGGTGTGTTTGAGGTTGGTTGTGTGTTTGAGGTTGGTGGTGTTTTTGAGGTCGGTGGTGTTTTTGAGGTTGGTGGTGTTTTTGAGGTTGGTGGTGTGTTTGAGGGTGGTTGTGTGTTTGAGGTTAGTGGTGTGTTTGAGGGTGGTTGTGTGTTTGAGGGTGGTTGTGTGTTTGAGGTTGGTGGTGTTTTTGAGGTTGGTGGTGTGTTTGAGGTTAGTTGTGTGTTTGAGGGTGGTTGTGTGTTTGAGGTTGGTGGTGTGTTTGAGGTTGGTGGTGTTTTTGAGGTTGGTGGTGTGTTTGAGGTTGGTGGTGTGTTTGAGGGTGGTGGTGTGTTTGAGGGTGGTAGTGTTTTTGAGGTTGGTGGTGTGTTTGAGGGTGGTTGTGTGTTTGAGGTTGGTGGTGTTTTTGAGGTTGGTGGTGTTTTTGAGGTTGGTTGTGTTTTTAAGGTTGGTAGTGTTTTTGAGGGTGGTTGTGTGTTTGAGGTTGGTTGTGTTTTTGAGGTTGGTAGTGTTTTTGAGGTTGGTAGTGTTTTTGAGGTTGGTGGTGTTTTTGAGGTCGGTGGTGTTTTTGAGGTCGGTGGTGTTTTTGAGGTCGGTGGTGTTTTTGAGGTCGGTGGTGTGTTTGAGGGTGGTGGTGTGTTTGAGGTTGGTGGTGTGTTTGAGGTTAGTTGTGTGTTTGAGGTTGGTGGTGTGTTTTGAGGTTGGTGGTGTGTTTGAGGTCGGTGGTGTGTTTGAGGGTGGTGGTGTGTTTGAGGTTGGTGGTGTGTTTGAGGTTAGTTGTGTGTTTGAGGTTGGTGGTGTGTTTGAGGTTGGTGGTGTGTTTGAGGTCGGTAGTGTGTTTGAGGGTGGTGGTGTGTTTGAGGTTAGTTGTGTGTTTGAGGTTGGTGGTGTTTTTGAGGTTGGTGGTGTGTTGAGGTTGGTGTGTGTTTGAGGTCGGTGGTGTGTTTTGGTGGTGGTGTGGTGTGTTTGAGTTTGAGGTTGTGTGTTTGAGGTTGGTGGTGTTTTTGAGGTTGGTGGTGTGTTTGAGGTTAGTTGTGTGTTTGAGGGTAGTTGTTTGTTTGAGGTTGGTGGTGTTTTTGAGGTCGGTGGTGTTTTTGAGGTTGGTGGTGTTTTTGAGGTTGGTGGTGTTTTTGAGGTTGGTGGTGTTTTTGAGGGTGCACCCTCCGCTGTTGCGCTGATTGACTTTTGCGCTGTCATTTCATGGGAAGTTAACAAGGTTCCTAATCAGCGGTCACCTCTTGGTTTCCTGATGGAGGTGGTGGAGGTGGTGGAGGTGGTGGGGGGGCAGCTGGAAGCGGAACATGATGGCCTGAGTAACAGAGGAATAATATTTCTGTTTATCTGCGGTGGGACGGGTCAGCGGTATTTTTGGAAGCCCGTTGTTTTTTCCTTTGTAAATTCCAGGTTCCGCTTTTTGCCCCCCCCTCCCCCCGGTCACCCCGTGTTCCCAGGCTGTGAATGTTCGGCTGCTTCCTCTCTCTTCTTCCTATTCTCGGCTTCTGATTGCTAGGAAGTTTGTATGTCTGTGTGTCTGTGTGTGTGTCTGTGTGTGTGTGTGTGTGTGTGTGTGTGTGTGTGTGTGTGTGTCTGTGTGTGTGTGTGTGTGTGTGTGTGTGTGTGTGTGTGTGTGTGTGTGTGTGTGTGTGTGTGTGTGTAGGGTTCAGAGGGTGTGGAGGATGTGACCGGTAAAAAATCATGGGGTAAGTGTGTCAACAGTTCCACGAGTGCTGCTTTCTCAGACACAGCTTCTGATGGTGGGAGCTGCAGTGGGGCATTGGGGGGGGGGGGTGCTGTGCAGAACGCCTGATTTCCTCTACATTCCTCTAAAGGACCTTCCCCAAACTGTTGGTGCACCTGCAGAGGTGTAACTGTGAGATGATGTCACACTGGTCAGGTGGTGTATGTTCAGTAGTTCAGTCCTGCAGTGTAATGACTTTCTCCTGGGTGGGGGCGGGCGTGGCCGGGGTGGGGCGTGGCCGGGCGGGGTGGGGCGGGGCGGGGCGGGGGTCACTGGTGAATCCTGACACTGTGTGTATATTGAAGCGGGTGTGCGGTGGCAGCGTGTGCGGCGCTCTGTGATGTGGTGGTTGCTTTGAGCGCAGTGTTGATGTGCAAACAGAGCGCTGCTGCTTCACCGGCAGTTTGAACCGTCAGGCCGTCCCGTCTGTTTACAGAGAAACGTCTCCACCCGCCCGCCTGCCCGCCCGCCCGCCCGTTCGCCCGCCCACCCGCCCGCCCACCCGCCCGCTCCTCCACCTTCACCCAGCTCACTCTCGCTCTTCTCTCAGCAGCTACCAAAATAACGGCGCTGGAACTCAGAGCAGAGCAAACAGAGCTGAGGGGAAGCTCCCAGTCCTCCACCAGCCCATAACTAGAACTTTTAAATGTTCTTCATCACGTTCCTCTAGATTCAGAACCCAGAAGACCAGCATCCTGGATGGACAGACAGGGTGCACAGTGGAGATGTTCAGAACCTCACTGAGCTCCATGGATCCAAACTCGTTAAACCAAAAGTGCATGGCACTCGCAGACGACATTCCTGCTGGAATAGAAAGGACCTTCCCCAAACTGTTGGTGCATCCACTCACAGACCCACAGACACACACTCCAAAAGCTTGTGAATTCTTTATAGAACAGTGCAGGAGACAGAACACATGAGAACCTCACAGCGGCTCGTGTGAGGAGGATGAGGAAGATGAGGAGGAGGAGGATGATGAGGAGGAAGATGAGGAAGATGATGAGGAGGAGGAGGATGATGAGGATGATGATGAGGATGATGAGGAGGAGGATGATGAGGATGATGATGAGGATGATGAGGAGGAGGATGATGAGGAGGATGATGAGGATGATGAGGAGGAGGAGGATGATGAGGAGGAGGAGGAGGATGAGGAGGAGGATGATGATGAGGAGGAAGATGAGGATGATGATGAGGATGATGAGGAGGAGGAGGATGATGAGGATGATGATGAGGATGATGAGGAGGAGGAGGATGATGAGGAGGATGATGATGAGGAGGAGGAGGATGATGAGGAGGATGATGAGGATGATGAGGAGGAGGATGATGAGGAGGAGGAGGATGATGAGGATGAGGAGGAGGATGATGATGAGGAGGAAGATGAGGATGATGATGAGGATGATGAGGAGGAGGAGGATGATGAGGATGATGATGAGGATGATGAGGAGGAGGAGGAGGATGATGAGGATGATGATGAGGATGATGAGGAGGAGGAGGAGGAGGATGATGATGAGGAGGATGATGATGAGGAGGAGGAGGATGATGAGGATGATGATGAGCATGATGATGAGGAAGATGAGGAGGAAGATGATGATGAGGAGGATGATGAGGATGATGATGAGGATGAAGATGAGGATGATGATGATGAGTTCTGTTGTATTTTTAAGAGGAAATCCAGAGACCCAGCTGCCCCCCCCCCCCCCCCCCCCCCCCCCCCCCCCGATCAGAGCAGGTAGTGTTTTTATTAATGAATTAATTAAAAAGGGGGTCGTTGATTAATTTAGTAAATGTTTTGATTTTGAATCAGTTTTTAATTTTAGATTAAATTCAGTATAAAAACATTTATCCCCCCCCCCAGTTTCAGTGATCAGGGTTCTATAGACCGTATCTCCGGCCCGGTTCTGTGGTTCTGTAATCAGACTATGGTCCAGTGGGTCGGTTCTGGTGCGGTTCTCTGGTTCCTGCAGTCTGATGTTCTCAGCTGTGCTAATGAGAAGCAGAGCCTCAGCGTGGGGCATCCACCTCCTCCACCAGCACTTACACAGGGGGGGGGGGGGTGTTTACTCTGCCCCCCACGGCTGGACGCCTTCCTCTCTCTCTCTCTCTCTCTCTGTCTCTCTCTCTCTCTCTCTCTCTCTCTCTCTCTCTGTCTCTCTCTCTCTCTCTGTCTCTCTCTCTCTCTCTCTCTCTCTCTCTCTCTCTCTCTCTCTGTCTGTCTCTCTCTCTCTCTCTCTCTCTCTGTCTCTCTCTCTCTGTCTCTCTCTCTCTCTCTGTCTCTGTCTCTCTCTCTCTGTCTCTCTCTGTCTCTCTCTCTCTCTGTCTCTCTCTCTCTCTCGCTGTCTCCCCCCCCCCCCCCCCCCCGCTCTCGCGCCTCTTTCTCGACGTCATGTTAAATCTGTGGGGTAACGAATGGGTTCTGTGGGTTAATGGTTATGGGAGGTTCTCCGCGCTCCGCTCGGCGGGGCTTGCGGGATATAAGTTCTCGGTGGACGCTTTAGAGGTCAGAGGTCAGCTGTGTTGATCCTGGCGGTGGTGTTCTCCGGCCGTGCGTTCTCGAGCTGAAGTGCTCTCGTAATCCCAGGATAGGAAACATTGTATTGGAACGTGAGCGGAGTGATGACCTCACTCAGGAACGCGTGAATCAGAGTCCGATCCGATTTCAGATACGCGCCGTCCGAACCGCTCTGACTCACACACGGCCAGTCGGGGCGGGGCCAGCGAGGGTCCGGTGAGCCAGTGATGACAGCAGCTTCAGGAAATCCCAAATTCATTCACCACTTCCCCGAAGACTGAGCCGGTCACTCTGCGCCCCCCAACACCCCCCCCCCGTCTGAGCCGGTCACTCTGCGGCCCCCCCAACACCCCCCCCCCCGTCTGAGCCGGTCACTCTGCTGCCCCCCCCCCCCCCGTCGTCACAGAGACGGTCTGTAAATAAAACTGCATTGATTAATCCTGAGCTTAATGAGTTTAGATCAGACGTTAACCTGAAGCTGTGTCTGTGCAATCAGATCACACTCAATCGGATCTCTGGTGGATCTGCGGTGGATCTGCGGTGGATCTCCGGTGGATCTGCGGTGGATCTGCGGTGGATCTGCGGTGGATCTGCGGTGGATCTCTGTGGATATGCAGTGGATCTCTGGTGGATCTGCAGTGGATCTGCGGTGGATCTCTGGTGGATCTCCGGTGGATCTGCAGTGGATCTCTGGTGGATCTGCAGTGGATCTGCGGTGGATCTGCGGTGGATCTGCGGTGGATCTCTGGTGGATCTCTGGTGGATCGGCAGTGGATCTGCGGTGGATCTCTGGTGGATCTCTGGTGGATCTCTGTTGACTCTGTAGTGTGTGTTGGCACTCGTGAGCGTGACCTGGCTGACCTGGGGTCAGAGGTGATGGTGGGGTGAGCAGAGACGATTGGCTGGTTTTATGGAGCGGCAGGACTTCCTGTGGTAGTGTGATGGGGGCGCTGTAGCGTCTCGGCGGCGGCGTTTACGACGCTGAGTCGGTGGTTTGCTCTGAGGTGCTGTTGTCCTGAGATGCACCTGCCTGCACCTCTGTACAACCCACAATGCCTTGCTGCCTCCGGCGAGTGCAGAACACACTGTAATGATGGGAGCACATGGTGGCGCTGTTCTGAGACAGAGGGTCTGCGGTGTTCTGCTGTTTCTGTTGGTTTTCTGAAACATAGGTTCTACACAGCAGTCTGAGAACCGGACCACCCCCCCCCCCCCCCCCCGAGGACTCTTTATTTCTGTATTTTTAACGTTGGGGTTCAGGTGAACGTTCTGACGTTCTGATCATGTTCCGTTCTAAAGCGTTTCAGATTCAGACGCGTTCCTTTAGAACACTGGACACACTATGTATGAGTTTGAGGAAAGCCTTCATGACGGTCAGAACCACCCCCCCACCCCGCCGCTGCCTCCCTGATGAAGCAGTTTGGACAGGTTCTCCACTGTGATGTCATGGTTCTGTATGTTGTTATTAGAAGCTGATTTATTGGGTAATGCTGTGTGTTCCATTGGCTGCTTCATCCTCCTCCTCCTCCTCCTCCTCCTCCTCCTCCTCCTCCTCTGTACACAGCAGGCTGGACTGCAGCTCCACAGTGAACACAATGCTGAGAAGGTCCGGCCTCTCGTCCTATTGTGGCCTGCGTAGGGAAATGTGCGGGGTGTTCCGTGCTGGACGTTTGTTTTGCGAGTCCTTCATGGGAACTGTTTGCTTTATCAGCTCTATTGTTGGAGGTATAATTCACTTCAGTGTGGCATGACACTCAGCGCAGCAGGATATCAGACTCACTCAGACAATAGTGCAGTGCCCGGCGCTGGGGGCATTACAGCGCACAGCCGAGTCAGGACCCGCCTCCCAAAATCAACCGTGACATCAGACCCTGCAGATCAGACATGACCGTGTGAAAGATCATCTCCTATTTAAAGTTTGAGATGAAGAAAATCATTTAGCCGGGTGTTTAAAGACATGCATTGGAACTGAGATGTTGAGCCGGCGTGGTCTTGGGCTGCGGCTCGGTGGATGAAGGTATTATTAGTTGTGGGATGCAGCTTGCTGCTGAGCGGCGTCCTGTTTGCCGTAGCTTCCTGACTCGCGTGTCATCTCTGACATCACGGCATTGTTTACGGCTGGACTCAAGGCGAAGCTTTCGGGAGGCGCAGGTCTGATCTTCTTCCTGATTGGAGGAGGTGATACAGGAGGTCCGTTACAGCGGCCTGATGCCATCTCTCACTGTATCATTTTGGGATGAAGGGCGGTGTTCATGTCGGCTCCGCCCTTCGTTCAGCCTCCGGTCCTGACCTCAGGTGAGCGAGGACGTGATGGAGGTACAGGAGGAGAAGTGTGGAGGTGTTTGATTTGAAAGGAGGATGTGTTAACATCCCAGCATCACGTGATCTCTGTGTGAGGGACTCGGCCCTCCCTCCACCCGTCCTCCATCTTACCTTTGAGCCTGGGAGCGGAATTCGGAGGTTTTTTTTCCATGTGAAACGCTGCGCTCCGTTGGAGGGGTGTGACGCCACCACATTGTTTCGACTGCGAAAAGAGGAACCGTGCGCGATGAGGCCAATTCCTGTCCCCTCCAAAAAAACAGGCACTTTCTCACACCGGCTTCCTTCCTCACTGGACAGCTCAAAACAGGCCCCGGGTCCGAGAGCGGCGCGAACCAGGAACTGCAGAACAATCCCGCTGGATGGATGCATCAACACTGAAACAGGAACGGGCCTTCCCCAAACTGTTCGGGCAAGCAGAAACATGCCATGTGCTGCAGACTTCACAGAGACATCTGTCATCTGCTTCCAAGCTGAGGAGTGCATTGGAACAGCGATCCTGTTCTGGGTTCCGCTGGGTGTTTATGGAGCTCCTGTAGATGGTGGCTTTATTGGAACGTGGACCTGCTGTAACCCAGCACCAAACCCACTGCACCGGGGTCCGACTCAGGGCCGACTCGTGATGACCCCCGCACCCCCCAAAATCCGATCTTTACTGTTCCATGGTCAGCTGACCTCAGAAGCAGAACGTGAGGAGCTCTGGACTCCGGTGAGCAGAGCAGTTTATATGAAACACAGATGTCCATCAGGATGAAGGGAACCTCATGGAACCTCGTCCTCTCAGCCTCGCCGTGAGGACACGTTCCGAATGGATCAGTCTGCAGAACTCTGATTCCAAAGAACAGAACCTTATCTTCATGTGGTTATTAAATCATGCTGGTGGGGGGGAGAACGGGCTGAGTCAGGGATCATTTACACATCAGAGATTTAAACCAGGTTTAAAAACAAAGAAGCCTGCAGGACCAAGTCTGCTGATAAAAAGAACGCTTAATTAAAGGAAATGAAGCGCAGGGTCGTCAGCGAGCTACACAACCTCCAAACGTTACCCCACGAGGTCACGACTGTGGGCATCTTCATTTCTGTTTTGGAAATGTGAAGGCTGCAGGGAGAACATGCAAATTTTCCAACATTCCAACCTGCCAAGAAATCAACAGTAACAACTTTCTAAATTCTTTCTGCCTGGATTTAGCAGGTTCTCCCTTCGTATCAGTGTGGGTTTGTTTTGCGAGCGTCAGTGTCCTCCCAAAGCCTGAACTGTCCCGGGTGTGTGTGTCTCAGTGTCTCAGTGTGTGTGTTTGTTTGTGTGTTGGTGTGTGTATGAGTCTCAGTGTTTGATTTGGTGTTACAGGATTTCTTGGTGGAGCTGAATTGTTCTGCAGACGTTCTTGGGTGGAGGATCTAGAGGTTCTGGAGGATCTGGAGGTTCTGGAGGATCTGGAGGATCTGGAGGATCTGGAGGATCTGGAACCCACATGCAGGAATAAGGATGTGATCTTTTGTTTAATGGAATTAATCTCAGAAACACTGCAGTCAGAACAAGCTGTCTAAACACCAGCTGCCTCCTGATTGGCTGAAAGCATCACACCAGCACACTTTCTGTGCATGCTTATCGGTTCCACGTTCTCACCGGAATCCAAACCATCAGACCCAGAGTGCAGCGGGGGAGCGGGGGGAGTTCCTGATGGTTCCTGCAGGCTGAATCAGTCCCAATGGGATTGAGAGAAAGGGGAGGGGCTTAAGCAGGAACCACCCTTTGGGGTGGGGGTGTGACCCTGGGTTACCTGCAGACTGAGAGCCTGAATGATGGAGCTCCACATGTGTGTCCAGTCCCCCCCCCCCAGCACCACCACACTCACCTCCTCTGTGCTCATCGTTCTATTGTTCCACCACGCGATGCACTCAGCACGTACCCAGGTTCTCCTCACCTCACACTCGGCTCATCCAGGAGAGTCATCAGAGGAATGAATGGGAATCTCGACTGTGACTGGGTCTTACCTCCACACTGGTTGTGGAACGTTGTACTTAACATGTGACAGCAGAGGAGAACATGATAATGGTGTTGTTATGTGTGCAGGCAGATCAAAGGGTTTGGTGGTCAGGTGGTGTGTGTGTGTGTGTGTGTGTGTGTGTGTGTGTGTGTGTGTGTGTGTGTGTGTGTGTGTGCAGCTCGCAGTGTGAAACAGAAAGCTGGAGGGCAGCGCTGCGTTTCCTGCGAGTGTCCGGACCTGTCCTTCGTCTCGTCCTGCCAGAGAACGCTCCTCCATCAGTACACACACACACACACACACACACACACACACACACACAAAACACATACGTGCATGCGCACACACACTCGGGCGGACAGCGTGAGGGGCTGCTGGGAAACGGCGGGTCCGTCATGGCCGAAACAGGCGGCCGGCTCAGAGGAAGCACCTGTCCTTCCGCCGCCGCTGCTGCTGCATTTATCTGAACCCCGGTCACATCAGGTGGCTTCCTGGTTTGCGTCAGTCGCTGCTCCCCGAGGCCTCGCTGTCATTGGGCCTCTGTGGCTCCGCCCCTTCCCGATGCACTCATTGATCTTGGGAAGCGTGGTTCCTCCTGGTTCTGCTGCAGGACAGGGATCCCCCCCCCGATCCCAGGCTCCGAGTATGACGGATCCGATCCACCACCTGAAGTGAGCGAGTTTCCCCACGGCAGGTCGGTTCTGGATGGCTCGGCAGATTGGTTCTGTATGGCTCGGCGGGGCGGTTCTGGATGGCTCGGCGGGGCGGTTCTGCATGGCTCGGCGGGGCGGGTCGGTTCTGGATGGCTCGGCGGGGCGGGGTGGTTCTGGATGGCTCGGCAGGGCGGGGCGGTTCTGGATGGCTCGGTGGGTCGGTTCTGCATGGCTCGGCGGGGCGGGTCGGTTCTGGATGGCTCGGCGGGGCGGGTCGGTTCCGGTTGGCACGGTGGGTCGGTTCTGGATGGCTCGGCGTACCGGCCTGACCCCTTTCTTTGTGCTTAATGTGGCGCAGATCATGGGAGATGAAACGGCGGCTGCAGAGACGCTAAACACACCGACCACTCGCTCCACGGGCGCTGGAACACAGAACCGGGGCCCGCGGGATGGTTCTCATTAGGCTCGCTCTGAGGACTTGGGTCGGGTCCAGAGCGATAAACATCCCGCACACACGACGCCAAAGGGCCGTCAGGATCCACCAGGGAGGAGGTGGTTCTAAAGCTCCAGAGAGCTAAGGTTCTGCTTACAGACCGATGGTTCTGGAACAGGACGTCCACATACTTTAGTCTACAGGTCCAGAGGTCAGACCCGAGTCCATCGGTCTGAGCTCATCAGACGGTGGAGATTGATTGGTTGTGTCTGAATCGGGCCTCGTGATTGAGGCGGTTCCAGATGGAGGTTCTCCTGCGCCTCCTCTGTTGTTGCGTCTGCTCTGGACCTGCAAGAAGAAAATAGCAGGTCTCATGGCGGGCCTTTGTGAGGTCACTTCCTGTTGAGTTTGTGTTGTGGTGGACGTTGGTGGTTGAGCCTCATCGTTCTGATGGCTGCAGGCTGTTTGCTCTTAAAATGATCTGACTGGCCAGCCACCGATGCTGGGGGTCAGTGTGTCTAAAGCACGGTTCTTTCTAATGAGAACGTGGCAGGCAGCCATTTATTCAAAACGCTTCCACAACGTCGCCTTTGTTTAGAACCACAGAATTTATTACTCTGACAGAGAGTTACGGCGAACAATGAGCGCTCCACTCCGCGTTCCCTACAGGAACCAGCACCAGCTTGTTGGACTCCCCCTCCACCTCTACCCCGCCCTCCTGACTGGAACCCCCTCCTCTGGGAACTCTGTTCGTGTTCTCATTCACTATAATACGGTTGAGTCAGCGTTCCAGGTGATCTAAGGATTGAGTGTAGTTGAGTTCTGGGTTCTCTGGAAGAGTTCCTCCACTCTGAATGGAAGCATGTTCATTCAGTTCCATCAGCACAGCTGCAGAAGATCAAACACCTCGCCTTAGATTATACTCTTTCAACTCTGTGGGAACAGTTTGGGGAAGGCCTTTGTTCAGTGCACACAGTGAGGTTCCTGCAGACCTGATTGGGTGAATGACCCTAGAACTTAAAGGTGGACCTAAACGAGTCCAGCAAGAAGGTTAGGGTTGTTCAAAAACAATGAGAACCACACCGGCTCCTCTTGGTGCTGGGTGCAAACTCTAACATCTGTCATGGTCTGGGTGGAGGAACGTGTGTTTTAATGAGGTGCTGGTTCAGGTGGTTGTTCTCTGGATCTCAGCAGTATGTCAGTTAAACAGTGTGGACAGTTCTAACGGGGTTATTAATGAAGGTTCTGATTGGTGGAACGTTCCTAAGTTCTGTAGATGTGAAGTTCAGCTCTCTGTATGGAGGATGGTGGTGGTGCGCAGCGTGGACGTATTGGAACCGGTTCAATAGGCGCTTTCCTGTCATTAACCCCCCCCCCCCCCCCACACTCCATCCTTCATCTGAGGCTGTCCTCCGAAGCTTTTTCCCTCAGCCTCATTTCCTTTCTGTGAGTGCCACAGCAGGGATTGTGGGGGGTCTGATAACAAGAACATGGTTCCCATGGATATGAGTTGGGGGAGTGACACTGAGCAGGACGAGAACTACCCCCCCCCCCCCCCCCCCCGAAATCATTCCACGCTTTGCACTGAAACAAAAAACCTTTAATGACTTTCAGCACAGCTTTCCTTTATTTCACTGATACAACACTCTGATACACAACTACACAACACTCTGATACACAACTACACAACACTCTGATACACAACAACACAACACTCTGATACACAACAACACAACACTCTGATACACAACAACACAACACTCTGATACACAACAACACAACACTCTGATACACAACAACACAACACAACACTCTGATACACAACAACACAACACTCTGATACACAACAACACGACACTCTGATACACAACTACACAACACTCTGATACACAACAACACAACACTCTGATACACAACTACACAACACTCTGATACACAACAACACAACACTCTGATACACAACAACACAACACTCTGATACACAACAACACAACACTCTGATACACAACAACACAACACTCTGATACACACTACACAACACATACAACACACAACACTCTGATACACACAACAACACAACACTCTGATACACAACAACACAACACTCTGATACACAACAACACAACACTCTGATACACAACAACAACACACTCTGATACACAACAACAACACACAACACTCTGATACACAACAACACACACACACTCTGATACACAACAACACAACACTCTGATACACAACAACACAACAACACTCTGATACACAACAACACAACACAACACTCTGATACACAACAACACAACACAACACTCTGATACACAACAACACAACACTCTGATACACAACAACACAACACAACACTCTGATACACAACAACACAACACTCTGATACACAACAACACAACACTCTGATACACAACAACACAACACTCTGATACACAACAACACAACACTCTGATACACAACAACACAACACTCTGATACACAACAACACAACACTCTGATACACAACAACACAACACTGATACACAACTACACAACACTCTGATACACAACAACACAACACTCTGATACACAACAACACAACACTCTGATACACAACAACACAACACTCTGATACACAACTACACAACACTCTGATACACAACAACACAACACTCTGATACACAACAACACAACACTCTGATACACAACAACACAACACTCTGATACACAACAACACAACACTCTGATACACAACAACACAACACTCTGATACACAACAACACAACACAACACTCTGATACACAACAACACAACACAACACTCTGATACACAACAACACAACACTCTGATACACAACAACACAACACTCTGATACACAACAACACAACACAACACTCTGATACACAACAACACAACACTCTGATACACAACAACACAACAAACACTCTGATACACAACAACACAACACTCTGATACACAACAACACAACACTCTGATACACAACAACACAACACTCTGATACACAACAACACAACACTCTGATACACAACAACACAACACAACACTCTGATACACAACAACACAACACTCTGATACACAACAACACAACAAACACTCTGATACACAACAACACAACACAACACTCTGATACACAACAACACAACAAACACTCTGATACACAACAACACAACACAAAACATTGCTCTGATGCACACCAATACACCAATGCACACCAATACTCTGATAATCCAAATCCTAACCCTAACCCTAACCCTAGAACCTAACCCTAACCCTAACCCTGATCCTTAGCGTGCCAGAGCACTAAGGGGGGAGAACCCCACTCAAAAAAACTTTTCAGAACACAAAATCTAAACCTAACCCTAACCCTGATCCTAACCCTAACACTGATGGAACATCGGTCCGCCAAGGGTTCTACAGTGGGGGTCCGTAGGCCAGAGCATTAAAGGGGGAATTTACCCAATCAGAAAAACTTTTTAATACTATACCTTGACCTAACCCTGAACCTAACCCTAATCCTGATCCTAACACTGAACCTAACCCTAATCCTGATCCTAACACTGAACCTAACCCTAATCCTGATCCTAACACTGAACCTAACCCTAATCCTGATCCTAACACTGAACCTAACCCTAATCCTGATCCTAACACTGATCCTAACCCTATTCCTGATCCTAACACTGATCCTAACCCTAACCCTGATCCTAACCCTAACCCTGATCCTAACCCTAACACTGAACCTAACCCTAATCCTAAGGTTTTTTCATGGGGCGTGTTCTTCTGGCAGATCCAAACGGACTGAGACTCGGGTTTCCACATGCAGATGGAGATGGTTAGTTCCTCTAAACTGTTCCTGGTGGTCCCACGCTTGTGTGGCCCCAGCGCTCAGCGTGTGGAGTATGTGGAGGTGTAAACAGTTTGAGATGACACCACGTCACGTATTAAACTCCGTCACCGCCGTTCATCACCGTTTAGAGGGAGCTGACTCAGCATCTCTGAATGTCCCCTTCACATTGGTTCAGGTGACGGCGACGGCGACGGCGTGAGATGCTTCCTGGTCGTCCCGTTGTCAGATGATGGATCTCAGGAACGAGCTGTGAGCATCTGGGGCCACAGTCTGAGCGTTGATGAGCTGTGACGGCGCCCCGCTGTGGACATGTGAGTGTGTGTTTGTACTTCCACGCTCGTGCTGTGTGCACGCCGGATCGAGCTCCTGACCCCAGAACGTTCCCCCTGTTCCAACCCCATCCCTGATCCAAAGCCTGGAGAACGTGAGAGAGTGAAGCTCTGCTGCCGGGGAGTCCAGAGGGCCGGGTGCAGAGGGTCCTGCTCTTACCTCACAGCAAGAAGGTTCTGGGTTCTGTTCCCGGGCAGAACGGAGCAGGTCCTCCATCACGCCAACACAGTCCAGATGAGAGAACCTGACTGTCTCTGTGCGAGATCGAGAGTCTGGGAGAATGTTCTGTTAGTACATCACTTGTTGCCGTGGTGATGAAAGCTCCGTCCCACAGAACCTTCATGTCTCAGCACTCTGTAGGTTCTGCTGCTTGTTTCAGTGAAACGGAGCACAAAGATAAAGAATTAAAATGTGGAATGAATATGATCAGGCCATCTCCGCACTCTGATTGGCCAGGCTCTGCTGTTGCCACGGGAGCGGGGCAGATTTGGGGGTCATTAGCAGCTCAGTGTCTCTGTCCTGGATCTGTGTGTGTGTGTGTGTGTGTGTGTGTGTTTGTGTGTGCAGACAGTAAGGTGATGTCATCACTGGAGTGCAGGGGCCCCGTGGAGCATGGTGTTTACCCCTTGTTTCAGTCAGGTGAATGTGTGGTCACATGACTCACACTCCGTACCGCCACCACAGGGCAGCATACTGTACACGCAGCCGAGTGTGAGGAGGAGGAGGCCTGGATGTTCCGGATGAACGACTCTGTTTCCAAAACACAAATAAACCAATTTACCTGAAACACCCCGCCACCAGCCCAGTGTTGTGACAACATCACCGAGAGATCAGCACGCATCGCTCGCCTGTCATCACCATCAACAAGAGTCAACCACCAAGGACATCGGAGAGCACGAACCGTCTGCTCCTGTTCCACCGCCGCCCCCCCCATCACAGCGTGGCTCTCTGTTTACCTTCAGAACCTCAGAACCTTCTACAGCTGCTCTCAGACCATGTTCTACCAGAACCTCAGAACCTTCTACAGCTGCTCCCAGGCCATGTTCTACCAGAACCTCAGAACCTTCTACAGCTGCTCTCAGGCCATGTTCTACCAGAACCTCAGAACCCTCTACAGCTGCAGTCAGGCCATGTTCTAGCAGAACCTCAGAACCTTCTACAGCTGCTGTCAGGCCATGTTCTACGTTTAAGTGAAGTGTGTGAGTTGTTCTGTGTCGTGTTCGGACGGCGGGATCACGCTCGGTTCTGGATTAACTTTTCAGTGTTAAACTGAATCCACAGAGGTGGAACGTTAACCGGGTGGAATGTCAGGGCCGCTCTGGCCCCCGTCTCCTCGGGGGGGTGGGACGGCCTCGTCCCCTCGGCGATGTCACTTGCCCCAGCCCGCTCCGTTTCCTCGCCGCGCTGCCGCTCATTGTCCCGGCACTCGTTCACGCCGGCGACAGCGTGGAGGAGTGATGGAGCCTGCTGGTGATTGTGCCGGCGGTTCCCACCGTGCAGAACAGTTCAGACTCAACTCACTCGGGACAGAGTTCATGAGGCACGGCTTCAGCGCCGCTATTGTTCTCCTGGAGTATAACGACAGATCACTTATAATAAAAGTGCAGCGTTCCCCGAGTTACTGAGTGACGGTTCCGTCTAATCCATGACCAATGAGAGCGCGGCCGCAGCGGAGCACCAGGTTAAAGTTCAAACCTTAACCCTCACAGAATGAGTGAGCACTGCTGCACCGTCAGGTTCCTCCTCAGGTTCTGAACCAGCTCAGCTTTGACATTCTGTCCCATCACACCTCACTCCTCACTCCTCAGACCAACAGGTGCTCAGGTGGCAGAGGGATTAGACCACTGTTCAAAAGGTTGAGGGTTCCGGGGTTCGGCTGAGTCGGACCTTCATCAGGAACCTTCCTGCTGCAACAACAAAACAAAAAAGAACCAAACCCTTCGCTGCTCCTCTAAATCCTCGATTCTGATTGGTGGATACCATCATCATACTGTGTGTTTATAGCTGAGCTTATCCAATCAGATCAGTCCTTAGAAAGCTTCTGTAATAATGAATTAGAACACAAGGAGGCGTGTCAGAGCGTCTGTTACCATGGACACGGATCAAAACTGAGCGCATTCATAATAATTACCAGTTTAGAGATTTTAAAATCAACACTTTGAGTAAGAGATTAAAGGCGTGGTTGAAGCGCCTGCTGTCGGAGGTCTTTGGTGAATCGGCGTCTCTCTGAGGGTTTAATGGTCTGACTGAACCCCTCAGCAGGACAGAACACCCAGATCAATGTGGATTCAGCGGGTTGGGCGTCAGTGCCGTGGTGTGTTGGTGGTGTAAACACTCGGTGTGGGTTTGATGTTTGCTGAATTGAAAGGTCACCATCAGGACCCCAGCCTGCGCCGTGTGCATGCGGCTCTGCGTGGTTCTGCCAATGATTACACCTCCATTAGACGGAGAGCTCATGTTACCCAACTGAGCCTCTGCACCAGATGCTAAATGGGGCCCCTGATAACGAGTGCCAAGTCAGGGTTGGTGGCTTTCAATAGGCGCTCGGGCGTTTCCTGGCAAGCAGCCGCTTCCATCCAGACGAGGGGTTTCGGAGAGACGGAGCCTCGGACCTCGGATAAAAACGCCGTGAAGCCTGAGCAAACAAAGCGGCGGCTGATTACCATGCCGCACGCCACACGCTGCATTCTTAATGAATTGGCGGCGCAGTGTGAGGGCGGGCGAGTCCGATGAGCCCGGGACACGCCTGCCACGGCACCGCCAGCTCCAGCAGCTCACGCTTCCAGCAACATCCAGCTGTCCTGACGCATCCACCACCGCAGGACTGCAGGTTCCTTTACCGTTCACTGAAGAACAGTTCTGCGACTACACAACCAAGTTCAAGCTATTTATTACATCACAAAGCAGCTTCACGGTTTTAAACCTTTAATCTCTGTTATGATGTTACTTTAAGGAAGAAACCTTGTGAGGACCGAGGCTCAGTGGGGGAGTACAGATTGTGTGGCGCTCATGTGACCCGTCCTGCATCAGGGCTGTCCACATACTTTAAAAGGTCAAATTCTGCCATTTCTCTGTTTTGTTTCCAGCCTATCCCTGTCACAGGGCAGTCTCATGGATGCACACACAGGGAGGATGTGAGTGGAACCCCGGACCTCATTAATAATGTCCAGGTCCGGCGGGTGATGAAGGTGATTGGCTGTTGGGGTTGACATCACGCCGTTTGATCTGCTGCAGGTCTGACTTTAACTTTACTCTGGAGCTTTTTACTGATTGTCAGACTGAATGAACTTTACTCCACTAATGATCTCTGAGGTTCCACTCGGCGATTGAAGTGAGTTGTTCTGTGATTAGAGGGAGAACATGCAGCCACATAAAAACACTGGCCCTCTTTAATGAGCCAGCGGGGCCGGCTGGTCTCGCTGGACATCATCACCCTCAGATAGGAGCCATAAAAGCCCCTCTGCCAGTCCATTACCCCAGCCCTGGTTCTCCCGGTTCTAACGGAAGCACTTCCGAGTTGTGCTGTTGTTCTGGGACCGGAGTGCTCGTCTGTGTGGCTGCCGAAGCTGCGGAACACCACTGAGCGCGTTGATGAGCATTCGGGGAGCTAGAGCGCTGACCTCAGCATGGGCACTCCCACCCTGAGAGTGCTGAGAAACCAGGAACAGGAAACACTCGAGCATCAGGAAGGCAGCTTACGTTCGAGGGAACGCGGGTTCCTGTTGTTGCCACTTGTTGTGAGTAAGGTGCTTCGTTGGAACCGGAGAACTCCAGCGGCTCTCTGCCGAGGTTCAAACAGTGGACCTCAGTGACGACGCCACGCCAAGACCTCCAGAAAGCAGCAGGGATTTCAACAGTTTGGGGAAGGCCCACATTTCTTATTAAATGATTAAAGATGGCTGCTCACTAAAACATCACAATGAAGGCATCGGGACGCCCGGGGGGGGCGCTGTGCTGCTGAACACCTGTATGGACAATAACAACACGCCTTGTTTCTCCTTCTAACAGAGAACAACATGGAGCTTTGAAGAACGGAAGCTGCAGTCTTTACTATAAAGATAAAAGTGTTTAGATCTGTTAGTTCTGACATTCATCACTAACAGGGGACACACTCTGACGGTGGAACCTGAAGACCTGGCCCCCACTTTTGGAATGAACTAGAACTGCGACTGTGAGTTCGAGGTGGGGGCTGGTGTGATGTTCTGTTCTAGAACACCTGACGCAGTGGGGGGGGGGGGTGTACCGACGGGGTGTGGCTGTTCCCAACCTGTTTCAGCCTGATGAAACCGGACCTCGCAATTTCATTTTCAGACCGGTGTAACGAGGTCGTGTGAGGTCAGATGACCCCCCTGCTGCCTCCTCATGGAGGAGATGATCTGATGATGTTCACAGTGCTCCCTGATCAACAGACCACATGGGCGTGTCCGTGTGTCCGTGCGTCCGTGCGTCCGTGCGTCCGTGCACACTCAGGTTATAGAACCTGATCCCGAAACCCGATCTCATCCTGAGTGATCGTTAATTATTCAAGGTGCTCTGGATTAGAACCTGATCGGATTCGGGATCCTGGTGCGTCCCGGCGTTCTCCCGGCGGCCGAAGTCGGTTCTGATCATCAGGTCAGTGTTATTGATCAGACCAGATCGGATCGGCGGACCTGCAGTGCAGATTATAAAAAAGGTTCTGCCCCCTCACCTGGGTTCTAATGTTGCCCGATCTGCAGCTCTCATCCTTCCTAAAGTTCTAATTGCGACCCGTTTGTGATTATTCACAGTGAGGGGGAGGAGCTTAATCTGAAGGATAAGTATGTGAGTAAAGTTCTGTAACACCTCCTCTTCTCTTCAGGTTCTCCGGGTTCTCCTCTTGTCCCTTTATTTAAAGTGAAAGTTGGGGGGGGGGGGGGGGGGGGGTAAATGAGGCACTCGTTGGACCATCTGCTCCAGTTTTCCAAATATAGAGCTCCTGTTACTGCACTGCAGTCCTCAATGACCTCACCCACAGTGGGCAAAGGGCACCCCAGAACCAGGCTGCTCCTGCCCCATGGGGGAGTGGGGGGGGGGTTCCTCTGATGCTGAGGTGGGGAAAGCTGCAGTTTGTCAGGGAATGAAATCAGAACAGCTCTGCTGCCAGGCGCGATGCCCCCGGGTCTAATGCCAAGAGGGAGGTGAGGGAGGTGGGCTGTGGGCTCATCACATCTGAGGTCCTGTGGAGTGTTATGAGGTCAGATCTCTGTGACCTCAGAGATTCTCATCATCATCATCATCATCATCATCATCAGCAGCAGCAGCACGGCGGGGTTAGCCTCCTCTTTGATCTTTCCTGTTCGCAGGTTAGTGATGTTTTCTTTCAGAGTAAATTCTTTATTTGTTGTTGAACTTCAGGATTTGAGGTTTTATTTAAATAAAGAGAAACAGGGAGAACATACAAACTCCACATGTAAAGGGACGCTAAATACTTCCTGACAGGGCAGCCAATCCAGTATGTTCTCCCTTTGAGAGGAGCAGATGAAGTTTGTGGAGAACACAGAGAACCAGCATGGAGACTTGGCATGGCCGTGTGGACCCTGCCGCTTCCCAAGTGGTTCCTCAATTAGGACGCATCCTGGTGGATATCCTCCTGTCCTCGAGGATGTGCATGTGCGTGTGTACGTCTGGAGAAAGCAGATAGCGGCTTGTTTACGCCTGTTCCACCATCAGGAAAGTTTAGAACGCTGGACATTTGATCCGCCGCAGCTCAGACTGGTTAGGACTTGCAGACATGTCTCTGCTTCTGCAGAGAATCAAAGTCTAGCCCTTTCTCTTTTTTTTTTTTGGATCTGTACCGTTTAATCTTCTGACCGTCAGCCTCGCACCTGAACCTCGGGCCGAGACGCCGCTCAGCGTCCTGTTCGTTGGGTGCGACGGCGGGCTGGTTTTTGTGAGGACCTCGAGTTGCAGCCGTCCTCTGTGCGCTGTAGGTGTGCCTTGTTTTCCAGGAAACTGATCAAAGCCTTCCTCTTCTCACGGATCAAAACGCCACAGAGATGTTTACTGCCGTGTTTGCGGCCGACACGTCCACGGAGGACAGGGAAACGCTCGAGGGACGGAGAGCGGGGTCCTCATCGGAGGTTCTTCTACATTCCACCACGACCCGGTGACGTCTCTGAGGGAAGTCATTATAATAAATAAAAAACAGCAGCACATCGAGTTCGAACCCGAGCGCTAACAAACAAAAACATTAGGACACCTACAGGAGCTGTTATGACATCACATGTTCCCAAAGGTCCCAAAGGAACTCTAACCTTGAGGTTTTTGTACTGTAGCTTTAAATGAAAGCACCACCGTGTACCAGTTCCTCACCCTGACACTCGTCTGCGTGGCGCTTATCTAAATGACAGTGAGGCCACTTCCCATGGCATTGCTCCGAGGACCCGGCGTTTCCGGCGGTCACCCCCCGAGAGTTTTACAGACTTCGTTTACACCCTGTCCGCTACGGCCTCTCCCAGCACTCACTCACTCCTCTAATGCCCTCCACCACTTTATTTATTCAGCCATATCCTCCAACACTCCAACCCATTCCAGGGCACAGGGTAAATCTGGTGGTACCCCCCCCCCCCCCCCCAACATACACACCCACACTCAGCCACCCCTCCCCCTCTGGTGGAGTCTTTTGGTCGTGTACCTGCAGAACCCAGAAATATTTTAAAGAAAAAAATTTGAAAACCTTAAGAAATCAGAACATGAACCTGCCTCCACCTGACTCCGCCCACAAACTCAGAAAATAATGTAAATGTAGTCTGGGATGGTTCTGGGATTTAAGCCTATCCCCGCAGCTCTGCCAGCATCCACCCTCACTGCGCTACAGGAGCTCTGATTATCCGCGGAACGTTCTCCTGATCCGACAGAACGCTGTAATCCTCTCCTCCATTCTGCGCTCCATCCTCGCTCCTCTCAGGAGGACCGATCAGTAAAGTAATCAGGGGATGGTCTCCTGCGCCGGTCAGACGTGTTCCGAGGCCGTGTGGAAACGTGACCTTCACCCCACATGGACCTCGACAGAACACTTCCAAAACCCAGAGTTTGTTTAAGACCTGATTAAAAATTCATCTCTTTAAGAGACTCAGTGATGCAGCATTAGATGTCTCATTCTGTTGAGTGGCATGAGAATGAGGAAGGCGAGTGGGGGTGGGGGTGGGGTGGGGGTACAGATCTGCTTTCAGGGAGGTAGAGCTTCGTTTTCATTTTAAAAACAGTGACAGATCTGAGCAGGTCTCTGCAGCAGGAAGGTGGAGGTGTCTGATGAAGTGTAGACTGAGTAACAGGTCATCGTTTCAGGGTGCACCATTATCTCGTGATATAGTTCTATGGTATGATGATTTTAATTTTGATGAACAACGTCTCCTCATTACTCTACAGCAGAGCGGCAGCCTCGTAGGGGTGAGGGTGAGGATCTGTCCCCTCATCCTCCATCAGGCATAATCAAGATGTAGAGAGAGAGAGAGAGAGAGAGAGAGACAGGCTGGCCCGTACCCCTCGAATAGCAGCGCTCTAATTAATAGGTTATGAAAGCAGATGGAGGATGCGGGATGTCAGGGTCATTAAACTGCCTCCCTGTTTAACCCCCCTGTTTCCCCCTAAAACACACACACACACACACACACACACACACACACACACACACACAGACCTCAGCAGAGCTGGTAGAGTGATGCTGCAGCAGGAGGTGGATGTGTGATGATGCTGCAGTCCCTGGTGACACATCCAGATCTCCAGATCCAGCAGATCTTCATTACAGATCACAGAACCCGGGTAACCGTAGAAACCCAGCCCCGTTCCCCCAGCTCTGAATACAGCTTCAGGAAAATAGCAACAGCACAAACCAGAAGAAAACACACACGTTCTGCACAGAACATTAACCTTAATTTATCCATGATGAAGAACTCTCAACAACTCTGTGGAACCTTCACGTTTCACCAACAGGGGGCTCCATCACAGATTATTAAAACTATTTACACTATTCTGTCAGAACCTCTGTCCATTCATTCAGAGCAGTTAGGGTTCGGGGGCCAGAGCCTATCCCGGTGCTAATGTAAGACTCAATGAGAACATCAGTGAGACTGGATGCTTCACTTCATTTAAAAAGTTGTGGACCTCGTTCATCAGAATCAACTCATCTACTGATGAAGTCTGAAAGCAGCTCTGAGGTCCCGGTGGCTCTGAGGTCCCGGTGGCTCTGAGGTCCCGGTGGCTCTGAGGTCCCGGTGGCTCTGGGCTCTCGGGACTGAGGAGTCCTGTTCCCTAAGCTCCGCCCTCTGCAGCTCAGATATCTGCAAACAGAGAAAGTCCTGATGGTGAACAGACACCCAATCTGCTCGCGCCTGTTCGGACGGAGGGCGCTGGCTCTCGCGCCCACGGTGGACGCTCTGCGGGGGGAGGGGGGCTGACTTCTCAGCGTTTAGTTTTCTGCTCTGCTGATTTTGTTCTGTGGGTTTGGTTTTCATTCAAATTCATTTTACAGTAAAAAAGAAAAGAGTGAATTAAAACTCATTACAAAGAAAAAGTGCTGAACGGAAAATTCTACCAAAGAAAAAGTTCATCAGAAAATCTTCCTGAAGCATCAGCAGCATGTTCCTGTCAGACCCAAACATCTGGAACCTGGATGATGCAGCATGCGGACGTTCCGCCGCGGGAGGCAGAACCGACCCTTTCAACAGTAACCTTACTGAAGTTACTGAAGTTACTGAAGTGAAGCATCTGTGCACATCTGGAAGCTTAGGGATGTTTGTTGTGTCTAGATTTCATGACCAACCTGAGATTCTGAGATTTGTTGAAGGCTCTTCACCTCATCTGCAACCTCACCAGCTCACCAAACTCCTGCAGAACCAGAAACCACGTGGGAGAACAATTCGATAGCGCTGACCTCTGCTGGAATCTCTGAGAAGTGCATCAGTCTCTTCTGTGTGCTGTGTCCATATCAAAGGCCACAGATGGTGGACACCAAAAAGAGAGCCATTACAGAAACGTCCTGCGGCAGCTTCCAAATCACAGATCAGCCAATCAGGCTGCAGCACGCTGGCTCCGGGCTGCTCTTCAGCTGGAGTGGATGGATAGTGTGAGGGCAGCGCGTGGGCAGACTGTGGGCAGACTGTGGGCAGACTGTGGGCAGACTGTGGGTCTGTGATAACGGTGAGAGGTCCATGAAGATGGCACCGAAAAAAAAAAAACAACATTTTGCAAATGTAACCTCCACTGACACTCACTCTCATTCACACTCAGGTGGAGCACATTTTCACCACCACTCACGCTCATGGGGCGGGTGGTTGGGGTGATGTGAAGCTGTAAACCAGTCTGTGCGTAGGGAACCGTACTCCACACTGTAAACGAGCTCCTCTCTGCAGTTCATTATTCATAATGTCCAATTAATTATAAAAGACCTTGAAATCCAACACCAGTCCAATTGGTTTGTTGGTTGCCTAGAAACAAGTAGCTCATATTAAATACCTCCATTGTTGGGACGTGCGTGGTGAGCTGTAGCGTCCAGGGCGTTTACAGCGGCGCAGGTTCGTAACATTGCTCTGAGGTCGTCCTCACAACTACGACCAATAAATGATTCAGGAGGGCTGAGCGACGGCGTCTCGCTCGAGTGAACCTCTGCTCCTCCACCAGAACAGGGCCTACACCAGGTGTGAGGAGAAGATACCAATCACCCAGTCCAGAGGAAGTGGAGAGGAACGGGGTCATCCAAAACATTCAGGGTTCTGTTCATAAAAAGAACAAACAGACGGTACATTTCAAAAGGATGTGGACAGCAAACGAGAAGTGTGTCGGGGTCTGAACACCTCAGAAGATTTATTTATTTCAGAGATTAGGTTCAGACCACGACCACCACCACCACCACCACATCAGCACCATCAACAGCGCCACCATTTTATTCTGAATAATACAGATGTTTCCTTTTTTCTCAAAATTATATTCTCAGATAATTATGTATAATATAAAAAACACAAAAATTCAGAACACAAAAATAAAACAGTTCAAATAATATAGTGAGACAGAGAGTGAGACAGAGAGTGAGACAGAGAGTGAGACAGAGAGTGAGACAGAGAGTGAGACAGAGCGAGCAGCACCGTGTGACCAGACGGCAGGTTCCTTCCTCAGCTGCTTGAGAAACAGGAAGCTCAGCTCGTTGTTCCTTCAGTATTGTAACTAACAGGAAATGCAAAGGTCTTCAAGGAGCGATGGGGGGGGGGGGTGTTCATGTGTATGATGGAGGTGATGGTGGAGGTGATGGTGGAGGTGATGGTGGTGGTGCGGGGTGCTTTTAAAATCCATTAGCACTCTGTTACATTCCCAAACAGCCTCAGCGCTTGTGAGAGATCAGACCTGAAGGTTAAAAACAGTGACACGACCTTCCACACGCGTTCAGGTGTGCACCATCAACACCCCACTTCCACTTCCACAGCTGCACGGAACATCATCTCATTTAAATACTCATCTCAGCTAACATGGAGTGTTTGTAGAAATATTTTCATCCAGAATCACATCTGTGAGGTCAGAGACTGATGTTGGATGGGGTTGAGGTCAGGACTCTGTGTGGGTCACCACCAAACTCAAAAACCCAACAGTACAGTGTTACACTGCTGCAATAAACATCATACATGCTCTGCTGCCCTCTAATGGACATGCATTGTCATTACCCGCTCTACAGGCTTTTATCAGACAGACAGACAGAGAGAGAGAGAGAGAGAGAGAGAGAGAGAGAGTTTTCTTTATGTAGAATTTATCAGACCACTTAACTTAAAACCTTCTGTGTAAGAATAAAATCAAACTTTAGGATGTAATGTTGCTTCCATTTGGATTTATGGGATTTGATTTACATAATGAATTTATATAATGTCCAATACTCAGATTTGTTAATCTGTTCAACCAAAAGAGAAAATTAGGAGATGGTGTATCAGAGGATCTGGCTCAATCTCATTTATAGTTCACCTTAATGGTGCAGAGTGGGTTGATGTCAGAGTGGGTTGATGTCAGAGTGGTATTGATTTCAGAGTGGTATTGATGTCAGAGTGGGTTGATGTCAGAGTGGTATTGATTTCAGAGTGGGTTGATTTTAGAGTGGGTTGATGTCAGAGTGGGTTGATTTTAGAGTGGGTTGATGTCAGAGTGGGTTGATGTCAGTGGGGGTTGATGTCACAGTGGTATTGATATCAGAGTGGGTTGATGTCAGAGTGGGTTGATGTCAGAGTGGGTTGATGTCAGAGTGGGTTGATGTCAGAGTGGGTTGATTTTAGAGTGGGTTGATTTTAGAGTGGGTTGATTTTAGAGTGGTATTGATGTCAGAGTGGTATTGATGTCAGAGTGGGTTGATGTCAGAGTGGGTTGATGTCAGAGTGGGTTGATTTTAGAGTGGGTTGATTTTAGAGTGGGTTGATGTCAGAGTGGTATTGATGTCAGAGTGGTATTGATGTCAGAGTGGTATTGATGTCAGAGTGGGTTGATTTTAGAGTGGGTTGATTTTAGAGTGGGTTGATGTCAGAGTGGGTTGATGTCAGAGTGGGTTGATGTCAGTGGGGGTTGATGTCACAGTGGTATTGATGTCAGAGTGGGTTGATGTCAGAGTGGGTTGATGTCAGAGTGGGTTGATGTCAGAGTGGGTTGATTTTAGAGTGGGTTGATTTTAGAGTGGGTTGATTTTAGAGTGGGTTGATTTTAGAGTGGTATTGATGTCAGAGTGGTATTGATGTCAGAGTGGGTTGATGTCAGAGTGGGTTGATTTTAGAGTGGGTTGATTTTAGAGTGGGTTGATGTCAGAGTGGGTTGATGTCAGAGTGGGTTGATGTCAGAGTGGGTTGATTTTAGAGTGGGTTGATTTTAGAGTGGGTTGATGTCAGAGTGGGTTGATGTCAGAGTGGGTTGATGTCAGAGTGGGTTGATGTCAGAGTGGGTTGATGTCAGAGTGGGTTGATGTCACAGTGGTATTGATGTCATAGTGGGTTGATGTCAGAGTGGGTTGATGTCAGAGTGGGTTGATGTCAGAGTGGGTTGATGTCAGTGGGGGTTGATGTCACAGTGGTATTGATGTCAGAGTGGGTTGATGTCAGAGTGGGTTGATGTCAGTGGGGGTTGATGTCACAGTGGTATTGATGTCAGAGTGGGTTGATGTCAGAGTGGGTTGATGTCAGTGGGGGTTGATGTCACAGTGGTATTGATGTCAGAGTGGGTTGATGTCAGAGTGGGTTGATGTCAGAGTGGGTTGATGTCAGTGGGGGTTGATGTCACAGTGGTATTGATGTCAGAGTGGGTTGATGTCAGAGTGGGTTGATGTCAGTGGGGGTTGATGTCACAGTGGTATTGATGTCAGAGTGGGTTGATGTCAGAGTGGGTTGATGTCAGTGGGGGTTGATGTCACAGTGGTATTGATGTCAGAGTGGGTTGATGTCAGAGTGGGTTGATGTCAGAGTGGTGTTGATTTCAGAGTGGGTTGATTTTAGAGTGGTGTTGATTTCAGAGTGGGTTGATTTCAGAGTGGTGTTGATTTCAGAGTGGGTTGATGTCAGAGTGGGTTGATTTCAGAGTGGGTTGATTTCAGAGTGGTGTTGATTTCAGAGTGGGTTGATTTCAGAGTGGGTTGATTTCAGAGTGGGTTGATGTCAGAGTGGGTGTCAGATTTTGTAGAGTGGGTTGATGTCAGAGTGGGTTGATTTCAGAGTGGTGTTGATGTCAGAGTGGGTTGATTTCAGAGTGGGTTGATGTCAGAGTTGTGTTGATGTAAGAGTGGGTTGATTTCAGAGTGGGTTGATTTCAGAGTGGTGTTGATGTCAGTGTGGTATTGATGTCAGAGTGGGTTGATGTCAGAGTGGGTTGATTTTAGAGTGGGTTGATTTTAGAGTGGGTTGATGTCAGAGTGGTATTGATGTCAGAATGGTATTGATGTCAGAGTGGGTTGATGTCAGAGTGGGTTGATTTTAGAGTGGGTTGATTTTAGAGTGGGTTGATGTCAGAGTGGGTTGATGTCAGAGTGGGTTGATTTTAGAGTGGGTTGATTTTAGAGTGGGTTGATTTTAGAGTGGGTTGATGTCAGAGTGGGTTGATGTCAGAGTGGGTTGATGTCAGAGGGGGTTGATGTCACAGTGGTATTGATGTCAGAGTGGGTTGATGTCAGAGTGGGTTGATGTCAGAGTGGGTTGATTTCAGAGTGGGTTGATTTCAGAGTGGGTTGATTTCAGAGTGGTGTTGATTTCAGAGTGGTGTTGATTTCAGAGTGGGTTGATTTTAGAGTGGTGTTGATTTCAGAGTGGGTTGATTTCAGAGTGGTGTTGATTTCAGAGTGGGTTGATTTCAGAGTGGGTTGATTTCAGAGTGGGTTGATTTCAGAGTGGGTTGATTTCAGAGTGGTGTTGATTTCAGAGTGGTGTTGATTTCAGAGTGGGGTTGATTTTAGAGTGGTGTTGATTTCAGAGTGGGTTGATGTCAGAGTGGGTTGATGTCAGAGTGGGTTGATTTCAGAGTGGGGTTGATTTCAGAGTGGGTTGATTTTAGAGTGGTGTTGATTTCAGAGTGGGTTGATTTCAGAGTGGGTTGATTTCAGAGTGGGTTGATGTCAGAGTTGTGTTGATGTAAGAGTGGGTTGATTTCAGAGTGGGTTGATGTCAGAGTTGTGTTGATGTAAGAGTGGTGTTGATTTCAGAGTGGGTTGATTTCAGAGTGATGTTGATTTCAGAGTGGGTTGATTTCAGAGTTGTGTTGATTTCAGAGTGGTGTTGATTTCAGAGTGATGTTGATGTCAGAGTTGTGTTGATTTCAGAGTGGTGTTGATTTCAGAGTGGGTTGATTTCAGAGTGGTGTTGATTTCAGAGTGGGTTGATTTCAGAGTGATGTTGATGTCAGAGTTGTGTTGATTTCAGAGTGGTGTTGATTTCAGAGTGGGTTGATTTCAGAGTGGTGTTGATTTCAGAGTGGGTTGATTTCAGAGTGGTGTTGATTTCAGAGTGGGTTGATTTCAGAGTGATGTTGATGTCAGAGTTGTGTTGATGTCAGAGTGATGTTGATGTCAGAGTTGTGTTGATGTCAGAGTTGTGTTGATGTCAGAGTGGGTTGATTTCAGAGTGGGTTGAGGTCAGAGTGGGTTGATTTCAGAGTGGGTTGAGGTCAGTGCTCTGTGGGGATGGGTCTGGTTCTTCCACACCGAACTCAACAAATGCACCAACCTTTGTTCTTATGGATCTAACTGTGTGCGCAGCATCCCTGTGGTGCTGTAACCTATCCCATCCCACACCGTCGACAGTGTATACACTAGAATAACGTCAGTGACTCACGTCTGTTACTGAGTGACCTCAGAGTGATGCAGGTGTGAAAGGTCAAAAAGCTTTAGGTTTAAGTTACAGGATTTGGAGTAAGATTTACATAATGTTTATAATTTACATAAGGTCATTACATAAGAGCAAACGTACAGACGGTCTGACCCTGCACATACAGCCGCTGCTCCACCAGGTTCAGGTAAGTTTCTCCACTCTGTTCTTATAAAGATGAGTGAGGGTTCGCTGATGTAACAGCAGGTTTCATTATTATTAAAAGGTTCATTTTGGCTTCTTTTGAAGTTTGTTACATCAATATTTAATTGAGATGTAACACATTTGTCATTAGATCTTTTTTATGGTTCTGAAAGATTAAAGAACCGTTCTCCTGTTTTGTTTTTTCCTTATATACATTTAGATATTTCTTTGTTATTTATATCATTTGATGGATTTTGTATCTTTTGATTCTAAATTCTTTGGATTGTTTTTTTTGTTAAACTTTCTTTGATCTGCTGAAACTCTTTGATTTCAGGTTTTGTTTGGTGATTTTTTGAATAAATCTTCGCTGATGAAGCAGCCCCTCGTCATCCTCCTGCTTCTTTCAGGTGAGACACACAGTTCAGTTTTATTCAGATGTTGATTGTTAAGTGCAGCTCAATACAGAGTTTAATGCTGATTAAACTGACAGATTTAAAATAATGCATTAACTTCACTGAGCAACACGACGTTATGTTAGAAATCATTTCTCTAAAAAGGTCATTATTATTTCAGCAGGACAATGTCAGACCTTATTCTGCACTGAAATCCCAAAAATGTTTTACAGGAGTCGTTCCCGTCATCATGTATGTTCCTCGCCGGTACTATCTGATCCAGCCGGGGGATACCTGGGCAAACGCTCAAACGTTCTGCCGAACCAAATACGTGGACCTGGCGACGGTGGACAGTCCAGAGAACGTGCTCAGAATTCAGAAAGAAACCTCTTACCATAACATAAGCGGCAGCGTATGGATCGGCCTCTACAATGACTTCACCGTCTGGCGCTGGTCCATGGGAAATGAGCCGCTGGATAACTTCACATACTGGTTCCCCGGAGAACCAAATAACTATGGTGGATTAGAAGAATGCACTCTGACCCCGCCCGTCGGCTGGAACGACCGACACTTTGCCGAAGTTCATCCATTCTTTTGTTTCGATGAGTAACAGCAGTGAGAACAGAAATGAAATCCTGCTGAACGTTCAGTTTGATCTCACAGAGACCAGTGTGTCCGAACCTGGACCTCTGCCGGTTCTAACCCGGTTCTCTGTCTGTTCCTCTCTTACAGAGCACTACACCGGAAACGACAGATATATTTTGTATTCTATGTATCTGAACTGGCGTGATGCTCAGACCTTTTGTCGGCAGCACCACACAGACTTGGCCAGAGACGGAACTCTCCATCACACAGGACTTGGCCGTCGAGAACACCTGGATCGGTCTGTTCAGAGATCTGTGGAAGTGGTCGGACCAAACCAACGTCTCCACCACCATTTTCTGGGCCCCCGACCAACCGGATAACAACTGGGGTTCTGAGGACTGTGTGTCTGTGTATAACGGTCAGGCTGGAGACGCTCAGTGCACTGAGATCTATCCGTACTTCTGTTACTCAGGTACGAGCAGACGCCCCGCCCTCGTCCTGCAGCTCGGGTGGCCGATCACGGTGTCAGTGTATTGTTTTGTGTGCAGTGATCACAGGACAGCAGCAGATCATCAGGATCAGGGTTCAGTCCAACCAAGACCTCAACACTCCGGCAGCCCAGGCAGCCTTCCTGCAGAAGGTACGTCTCAGGGTAATGACTGTTGGGGGGGGGGTCCTGAATGATGTGCTTATGGATGTTCTCTTCTGTTCTACAGCTCCAGCTCAAACTGCAGGAACATGGACTGGTGGGAATCAAACTGACCTGGAGACAGCGGTCTGATGGAAACGTGTTCCACCCCATGCAGAAAGTGCAGGGAGTCATGTGACCTGAATGATTTGATTAATATAATGTAAATTAATGAGCTGAGTATCACTTTCCAATTTCCACAGTCCTTACAGGAACATGTTCCACACTTTAGTGGAAATGATGACATCATCGTGTTTATTTGGGTGAATGTTACAGAATGTAATGAGAAGCTTTGATCTGAAGTTGCTTTGATCTTATTAATTAGTTTTTCTGAATGATTAATCAATAAAACGACGGGATCTTAATCTTCTTAATAAATGACTGATTTAAGAACGAGCTATTTGTGGTCTGCTGATTGAACTAACATTTTAATTAAAATCATCTCTGAACCCCGAACACGTTTAACCCTTTAATGATCTCAGACATTTAAATGTAAATCTTTCATTCATGTTGAACTCACCTCACACTCAGAGGCCATTTGAATGGTTTTGTATGTTCTCTCCATGTTTGGGGGTTTCATTTCACAGTGAAAAACATTCGGAGTGACCTCAGCCTTTTGGAGGCAAATGAGTCGTCAGCAGGTTCCATCTGTGAGGACCTAAATGAACGAGTTCCGTTCAGTCCCGGTGTGTGTGTGTGTGTGTGTGTGTGTGTGTGTGTGTGTGTGTGTGTGTGTGCCAATGATGTCATTGATTACATCCTCTCACACATAACGCCACTAAAGGGAGTTCCGGAGCTGAACTGTGCATGAGACTAAAGTATGTGGACACACAACCATCATGTCTTGGTTATTCTGTATCACTAATTAACTAATTAACTAATAAACTAATTAGCTGAAACTCACAGAGGTGTTCAGGACCTTGTTGGGTGATGATGGAACAGAGAGGTCGTAATTGTTTGAATGTTTTATCTGCAGTAATGACTCTCAGTGTTCAGCTGAATGGCTCTGTTGATCTGCTCCAAAAGTTTGTGGAAGGTTTTACACGAGTTTTAAAGTTGTTTTGTTGAAAGATTATTTTTTTAGGAGTATTTTTGGAGCTGGAGGATAATGGTTCTACAGAGATAGATGATGTTGTTAGAGATCGTGGTGGAACAACAATTAGGCTCTGATGTTCTGATTTGCGTTCACGGGATTTGTTTGTAAAATGCTGTTAGCAGGAGGATTTTCATAATGAGTTTGTTGATCCCGATGTCCAGTCTGACACACAGCATCCAATCACACAGCCGCTGCTCCACCAGGTCCAGGTACGGTTCTCCACTCTGTTCTTATAAAGTTCTGAGAATCTCTGATTAAAATGTAAATATTATAAATCTTGTGAGTGTATGAGTGAGGGGTCACTGATGTAACAGCAGGTTTCATTATTATTAAAAGCTTCATTTTCTTTTTGTTTTTTAAGTTTGTTACATTAATATTTAGTTGAAGATGTAACATATTTGTCATTGGATGTTTTTTATGGTTCTGAAAGTTTAAAGAACCGTTTGAGGAGGAACCATCCTCCTGTCTATTTGTCTTGCATATTATTTAAAATAAATTTTATATACATATTTATTTATATACAGTATATATATTATTATCATTTTATGAATTCTAAATTCTTTTGATTGTTTTTTCTGTTAAACTTTCTTTGATCTGCTGTAAGTCTTTGATTTCAGGTTTTGATTCCTGTTTGGTGAATTCTTGAATAAATCTTCGCTGATGAAGCAGCCCCTCGTCATCCTCCTGCTTCTTTCAGGTGAGACACACAGTTCAGTGTTATTCAGACCCTCAGGCAGATGTTGATTGTTGAATGCAGATGGTTGATGATGTCACAGTGCAGATCAATACAGATTTAATGCTGATTCAGCATCCTTTAAACTCCTGCACTCTGCTCTATCATCTTTCATTTTGATGCAGGAGTCGTTCCCGTCATCATGTATGTTCCTCGCCGGTACTATCTGATCCAGCCGGGGGATATCTGGGAAAACGCTCAAACGTACTGCCAAACCAAATACGTGGACCTGGCGACGGTGGACAGTCCAGAGAACGTGCTCAGAATTCAGAAAGAAACCTCTTACCAGAAAATAAACGGCAGCGTGTGGATCGGACTCTACAAAGACTTCTCCGTGTGGCGCTGGTCCATGGGAAATGAACCTCTGGGAAACCTCACCTACTGGGAACCTGACGAACCCAACTTCTACGATTCCATACAAAACTGCGGCAGGACGTCGTACTACGGCTGGAACGACCGACACTTCTCAGGACTCAACAATTTCATTTGTTTCGATGGTGAGCAACAGAAATGTTCTGCTGCATTCTCACTGAAGGTCAGGAGGTCATCTCCACGCTGATCCAAAACAAACCGACGGGAGCTTCAAGGAGACGATTAGAAATTCAAATTAGTATAACACAAGCAATTAACATATCATCATCATCATCATCATCATCATCATCACACACAGAAAACAAAAGCAGCTTATTTCAGTTTAATGTTTGGGGTTAAAGGTCAGGTTTGGGGATGACACAGCACCCACAGAGCTATCAGGGCCATGCTAAAGCTCCACATCAGCAACTTTGTGGACTCAGGGATCGAACCCCCACCTTTAGATTAACAGCCAACATGTCCATCCAACACCCACCCATCACCTGATACAGAACAACAGAACCTCAGAGTAGTGGTGTGACCGAACCTGGACCTCTGCCGGTTCTAACCCGGTTCTCTGTCTGTTCCTCTCTTACAGAGCACTACACCGGAAACGACAGATATATTTTGTATTCTATGTATCTGAACTGGCGTGATGCTCAGACCTTCTGCCGGCAGCACCACACAGACTTGGTCAGTGTACGGAACCAGACGGAACTCTCCATCACACAGGACTTGGCCGTCGAGAACACCTGGATCGGTCTGTTCAGAGATCTGTGGAAGTGGTCGGACCAAACCAACGTCTCCACCACCATTTTCTGGGCCCCCGACCAACCGGATAACTACTGGGGTTCTGAGGACTGTGTGTCTGTGTATAACGGTCAGGCTGGAGACGCTCAGTGCACTGAGATCTATCCGTACTTCTGTTACTCAGGTACGAGCAGACGCCCCGCCCTCGTCCTGCAGCTCGGGTGGCCGATCACGGTGTGAGTGTATTGTTTTGTGTGCAGTGATCACAGGAGAGCAGCAGATCATCAGGATCAGGGTTCAGTCCAACCAAGACCTCAACACTCCGGCAGCCCAGGCAGCCTTCCTGCAGAAGGTACGTCTCAGGGTAATGACTGTTGGGGGGGGGGGTCCTGAATGATGTGCTTATGGATGTTCTCTTCTGTTCTACAGCTCCAGCTCAAACTGCAGGAACATGGACTGGTGGGACTCAAACTGACCTGGAGACAGCGGTCTGATGGAAACGTGTTCCACCCCATGCAGAAAGTGCAGGGAGTCATGTGACCTGAATGATTTGATTAATATAATGTAAATTAATGAGCTGAGTATCACTTTCTGTTTCCATCCTGTTTCCTGTGACCCCCCCCATAGAACGATTCTTTTTTGATGGGATGCAGTTTGGGATGTTCTCCCCATCAGCTCACTACAGATGTGATGTTCATGAAAGTTTATCTTCGGGTGCTTTGTTTTCACAGTTGTTGTTCTAATTCATGTTGAGGGTTCTGCGGTCGTCGACTTTGTGTTATTCTTTGGTTCCTCCCTGAACGGTTCCTGTATGATGTGGCACCTACATTACAGTCCTTACAGGAACATGTTCCACACTTTAGTGGAAATGATGACATCATCGTGTTTATTTGGGTGAATGTTACAGAATGTAATGAGAAGCTTTGATCTGAAGTTGCTTTGATCTTATTAATTAGTTTTTCTGAATGATTAATCAATAAAACGACGGGATCTTAATCTTCTTAATAAATGACTGATTTAAGAACGAGCTATTTGTGGTCTGCTGATTGAACTAACATTTTAATTAAAATCATCTCTGAACCCCGAACACGTTTAACCCTTTAATGATCTCAGACATTTAAATGTAAATCTTTCATTCATGTTGAACTCACCTCACACTCAGAGGCCATTTGAATGGTTTTGTATGTTCTCTCCATGTTTGGGGGTTTCATTTCACAGTGAAAAACATTTGGAGTGACCTCAGCCTTTTGGAGGCAACCATCACACAACCATCATGTCTTGGTTATTCTGTATCACTAATTAACTATTTAACTAATAAATTAATTAGCTGAAACTCACAGAGGTGTTCAGGACCTTGTTGGGTGATGATGGAACAGAGAGGTCGTAATTGTTTGAATGTTTTATCTGCAGTAATGACTCTCAGTGTTCAGCTGAATGGCTCTGTTGATCTGCTCCAAAAGTTTGTGGAAGGTTTTACACGAGTTTTAAAGTTGTTTTGTTGAAAGATTATATTTTTAGGAGTATTTTTGGAGCTGGAGGATAATGGTTCTACAGAGATAGATGATGTTGTTAGAGATCGTGGTGGAACAACAATTAGGCTCTGATGTTCTGATTTGCGTTCACGGGATTTGTTTGTAAAATGCTGTTAGCAGGAGGATTTTCATAATGAGTTTGTTGATCCCGATGTCCAGTCTGACACACAGCATCCAATCACACAGCCGCTGCTCCACCAGGTCCAGGTACGGTTCTCCACTCTGTTCTTATAAAGTTCTGAGAATCTCTGATTAAAATGTAAATATTATAAATCTTGTGAGTGTATAAGTGAGGGGTCACTGATGTAACAGCAGGTTTCATTATTATTAAAAGCTTCATTTTCTTTTTGTTTTTTAAGTTTGTTACATTAATATTTAGTTGAAGATGTAACATATTTGTCATTGGATGTTTTTTTATGGTTCTGAAAGTTTAAAGAACCGTTTGAGGAGGAACCATCCTCCTGTCTATTTGTCTTGCATATTATTTAAAATAAATTTTATATACATATTTATTTATATACAGTATATATATTATTATCATTTTATGAATTCTAAATTCTTTTGATTGTTTTTTCTGTTAAACTTTCTTTGATCTGCTGTAAGTCTTTGATTTCAGGTTTTGATTCCTGTTTGGTGAATTCTTGAATAAATCTTCGCTGATGAAGCAGCCCCTCGTCATCCTCCTGCTTCTTTCAGGTGAGACACACAGTTCAGTGTTATTCAGACCCTCAGGCAGATGTTGATTGTTGAACGCAGATGGTTGATGATGTCACAGTGCAGATCAATACAGATTTAATGCTGATTCAGCATCCTTTAAACTCCTGCACTCTGCTCTATCATCTTTCATTTTGATGCAGGAGTCGTTCCCGTCATCATGTATGTTCCTCGCCGGTACTATCTGATCCAGCCGGGGGATATCTGGGAAAACGCTCAAACGTTCTGCCGAACCAAATATGTGGACCTGGCGACGGTGGACAGTCCAGAGAACGTGCTCAGAATTCAGAAAGAAACCTCTTACCAGAAAATAAACGGCAGCGTGTGGATCGGACTCTACAAAGACTTCTCCGTGTGGCGCTGGTCCATGGGAAATGAACCTCTGGGAAACCTCACCTACTGGGAACCTGACGAACCCAACTTCTACGATTCCATACAAGACTGTGTCAAGACGTCGGACTACGGCTGGAATGACCGACACTTCTCAGGACTCAACGCTTTCATTTGTTTCGATGGTGAGCAACAGAAATCATTCTAATGTTTACATTTACATTTAGTCATTTAGCAGACGCTTTTATCCAAAGTGACTTACAAATGAGAACATTACAGTCAGAAGCCATGGAGAAAACCAACTCCACTGTAAATTCATCAAACCTGATTGTTATTCGATGCTGCGCCCCCCCCCCCCCCCCCCCTTTTTTATTACAGCAGGTATTTCTAAAAGAGATGCGTCTTCAATAGTTTCTTAAAGCTGCTCAGTGATTCTGCCTTATGGACAGAGTTGGGAAGATCGTACTATCATGCTGCAGTGGTGAACGCCACAGAGTGAGAATCAGCTCCTCAGTGAGGTGGAACCACCAGGGGGCGATCATCACTGGAGCGAAGTGAACGAGTCGGACAGTATTTTGAAAAGATAGAGTGAAGGTAGGAGGGGGAAGATCCAGAAATGGTTCTGTATGCCAGAGTCAGTGACTTGTACTGAATGCGAGCAGCTACAGGGAGACAATGGAGGGACATGAGTGATGGAGGGACATGAGTTCGCTTGGGCTGGTTAAACACGAGTCGGGCTGCAGAGTTTTGAATCAGTTGAAGAGGTCTGATGGTGGAAGTTGGGATACCGGCAAATAGCGCATTACAATAATCAAGCCGGGATAAGACTAGGGCTTGAACCAGCAGTTGGGTAGCATGTTCAGTCAGAAAGGGTCTGATCTTCCTTATGTTATAAAGAAGGAATCTACAAGAACGGGCGGTTTTGATCACATGATCAGAGAGTTTAAGGTGAGAGTCTATTGTGAACCCGAGGTTCCGGACCGAATCAGTTGGGGAGATTGTGGAGCCGTCGGTTTGGAAGGTCAGGTTGTGATGGATTGAGGGTTTAGCAGGGATAATGAGAAGCTCTGTTTTTTCTAAGTTTAATTTGAGATGACGGGCCTTCATCCAGACAGATATGTCGGAGAGGCACGCAGATACCCGATTTGAGATGGTGGTGATGTTGTGCTCACCTTGTAAGTCGCTTTGGATAAAAGCGTCTGCTAAATGACCAAATGTAAATGTATGGTGTCATCAGGGGCAAAAGACAGATGAAGTTGAGTGTCATCAGCATAGCAGTGGTAAGAGAAACCATGCGCCTGGATGACTGTGCTCAGTGATGTCATGTAAAGTGAGAAGAGGAGAGGACCAAGTACAGAGCCCTGAGGCACGCCAGTGCGTACTTGGTGAGAGTTAGAGATCTCCCCATACCATGACACTTTGAAGGTCCTTCCTGTGAGATAGGATCGAAACCATTCGAGTGTCGTATCATTCAGCTAGAGAAAGGTCTGCAGAAAGGTCTAACAAAATGAGGCCCGAGGATTGAGATTTGGCTTTGGCAGATTTAAGTGAGTCAATCACAGAGAGTAATGCTGTCTCCGTGGAGTGACCACATCTAAAACCGGATTGATTGGGATCAAGGAGATTATTCTGATTAAGAAATTTGGAGACCTGTGTGGATACCACCCGTTCAAGTGTTTTAGACAGGAAAGGTAAAAGAGAAACAGGTCTGTAGCTCTCGACCAAATTTGGGTTGAGCGTATTTTTTTTGAGTAGTTTAGAGATGTCAGATTCTGCGACGGGGAAGAAGGAGGAGAGGGTTGGATGGCTGGTTGTGTGAGATGTGAGATGTTCTGCTGCATTCTCACTGAAGGTCAGGAGGTCATCTCCACCCTGATCCAAAACAAACCGACGGGAGCTTCAAGGAGATTAGTATAACACAAGCAATTAACATATCATCATCATCATCATCATCATCATCACACACAGAAAACAAAAGCAGCTTATTTCAGTTTAATGTTTGGGGTTAAAGGTCAGGTTTGGGGATGACACAGCACCCACAGAGCTATCAGGGCCATGCTAAAGCTCCACATCAGCAACTTTGTGGACTCAGGGATCGAACCCCCACCTTTAGATTAACAGCCAACACCCAACACCCACCCATCACCTGATACAGAACCTCAGAGTGGTGGTGTGACCGAACCTGGACCTCTGCCGGTTCTAACCCGGTTCTCTGTCTGTTCCTCTCTTACAGAGCACTACACCGGAAACGACAGATATATTTTGTATTCTATGTATCTGAACTGGCGTGATGCTCAGACCTTCTGCCGGCAGCACCACACAGACTTGGTCAGTGTACGGAACCAGACGGAACTCTCCATCACACAGGACTTGGCCATCGAGAACACCTGGATCGGTCTGTTCAGAGATCTGTGGAAGTGGTCGGACCAAACCAACGTCTCCACCACCATTTTCTGGGCCCCCAACCAACCGGATAACTACTGGGGTTCTGAGGACTGTGTGTCTGTGTATAACGGTCAGGCTGGAGACGCTCAGTGCACTGAGATCTATCCGTACTTCTGTTACTCAGGTACGAGCAGACGCCCCGCCCTCGTCCTGCAGCTCGGGTGGCCGATCACGGTGTGAGTGTATTGTTTTGTGTGCAGTGATCACAGGAGAGCAGCAGATCATCAGGATCAGGGTTCAGTCCAACCAAGACCTCAACACTCCGGCAGCCCAGGCAGCCTTCCTGCAGAAGGTACGTCTCAGGGTAATGACTGTTGGGGGGGGGGGGTCCTGAATGATGTGCTTATGGATGTTCTCTTCTGTTCTACAGCTCCAGCTCAAACTGCAGGAACATGGACTGGTGGGACTCAAACTGACCTGGAGACAGCGGTCTGATGGAAACGTGTTCCACCCCATGCAGAAAGTGCAGGGAGTCATGTGACCTGAATGATGTCACATCTGAAGCTCAGCCTGCGTCTCAAATCTCAGATAGAACTTCAGGTTTAATGCCTGCAGAAGGTGCAGAAGGTGCAGGAGGTGCAGGAGGTGCAGGAGGTGCAGGAGGTGTTGGTGTGGCTGAGGTTGGGCCTGTCCAATTTAATCACACCATAAAGTAATGGCCTTCCCCAAACTGTTTCTGTACACAAGTGACGAGTTTCTGAACATTGTCATTATAGTTCTGATTATTTAAAAGACAATTTATTCATCTGTTTTAATTTTAAGATTATTTTATTAATTTTAATTTAAAAGAGTGAAGTTTAGAAAATAAAGAAGTTTAAATCCTTTTAAATATAAATCAAATATTTTAATTATTACACCTGTAATTTCAACCACCTCCTACACCACCTCCCTTCACCTCCACCTCCTCTCAAATAAGACCTCAGTCTGGTGGTATGTGTGTATTTATTTTGTTGCTCTGTATCATTCTGTGTAATAAAGACTGAACTCATTTTTTATGATTATTATTATTATTATTATTATTATTATTATTATTATGATTATTATTATTGAACTTTATTGTAAGAACTGCAGCTCCGTTGATCAGCGCTGAGCCCTTAGTTGCTCCTGCAGAACGTCAGATCAGACGTGGGATTACTGATCTTTCCCATGAACATGATGACTGGACGGGTTTCCTCGATGATGAAGACGAGGAAGGGTCTGTTGAGATTCATATATTGTGGCATAGACATGGGAATGGCCTCGACCGTGGTGACTGCAGCTGCTTCAGTGCCCTTCTCATCGACCTTGAGGACTGCCTGATGGAGAACCTGGGGGGAGGGGGGGGGAGAGTTTATTCCCTTCAGAACTTCAGCATTTATTCATCTGATCACTGACTAAAGACTAGAACAGAGCCGGGTTCAGTGTCTCCGTTTACCTTGGAGGCCTTCAGCCTGATCTCCTCACTGATTCCAGAGAAGTTTGCAGCGTGTGAGAAGGCGTCCACCATACCCATCTCTCTGAGAGTCTCCTCGAGAGAAAGCCAAGAAGAGACGGAGAACTTGGGCATCGAAAGTCTGACATTCCTACAGATCAGAACAATGAGGTTCAGAACATCTGAATGATGATGCCCAGGAGGCAGAACCTCCTGATTGGACTGTGGGTTTATTGAGTTCAGATGAATGGGTCTTGAACTGAAGTTAGAACCAGAACTAAATCAGACAAAGGTCCTGGTAACACTTTCAGGTTTAAGAATAAAAAGAGAACCTACCAAATATTTAGCATTTGTAAACAAAGATGGGTTCATGGTTTGTCTTTCATTTAAAGAACTCCACTTACAGAACCCTACCAATCAGCATCATCAATCAATAATCAATAATCTATTAAAACATATCATTCAAAGGGAAGGTCATGTGACCCCTGAAGTTCATCAGAAAACAGAAAACCTTTTCTCTGCTAATTGAAGGTTCTGTTTCATTAATCTATTAGATAAAGAGGAAGGAGTTAAGAAAAGCTGTAGAACCAGCTGATGGAGAAGCTGAAAATGACATTAAAGCGGGTCTTACTTCTTCAGCAGTTTGGAATGCCAGTGCTTAAGGTTCTCCAGGTGAAGCTTGTTCTCAACCTCCTCCATTTTGTCCTCCTCAGGCAGAACAACCATCATGGACATGTTGCCTTTGTAAGGAACCATGATGACAGATGTGAAGTTCTCGTGGTCTCTGTAGAACCTGAAGCGGCTTGTCTTGGTCATCATGTCAACGGCGACTCTGGTGTTCTGATCCACGTGGAAGTCAGCTCTGCGGGTCTGTTCTGCTTTAAACGGCTTCTCCCATTTACCTTTCAGAGGAAGATCTGATGAACACAACGATTCCCGTTTGGAACGAGATGTTAAGCTTCACATTAGAAAATGCACCTCTGAAGGAAATGTAGTTAATGAGCATCATAACAGTGTCCTGCTCCACACTCTTCACCATGTCCCTGATGATCCCATTGGTCTTTTTGGTGATGAACTTGTTGATCTCTTGCACCGAGGAGTGAGGTTTGGAAAAGTCCACACTCAGCGTCTCTCCGTGGTAGAAGTGCTCAACATCAATCAAAAACTTCTCAAGAGGTTTGAAACCTTCTCTTATTGCCAGAGCGCCTCCTGCCTGCAGCATCATGACCTCTTTGCCGTGATGCAGCATGGTCATCATGTCCTTAAAGGCTTCGTTAACCTCATCGGGTGTGAAGCTACTGTAGCCCAGAGTGCTGAAGATCTGCGAGTGGGTCTCAGCCTTGGCTCCCAGAGCCAGCATGGACAGAGCCATGGAGATGCTCAGCGGGGAGAAGAAGAGGTTGTTGCCTCGGTGATCAGCGATGCTGCAGAGCTTCCTGTACAGACTGAGGGCAAACTCAGCAGAGACGTCATCAAATCTGAGGAAGGAGCCGTTGACCAAACGAGGACAGGTTTGATCCACCACACCCTGCTGGAGGTCGGCATGCTGAGGGAGCTTCTCACCATCGTTCTTTCCTTTTTGGGAAGCGCTCCAGACGCCCATCATCAGGAGAGCCAGGGTCAGAGAGCAGCAGGTTCTACTCCACATGTTCCAGCTCTGTTCTGGAGGACGCAGAACGTTACCGTGACGTTCTGTAAGATGCTTTGATTTGAAATAACTTACAGTAAACTGGAGAACCTTCAGATCCAGCAGCAACAAAGAGATTTACGTTTCTGGATCTTCACCTCGGATTTATTTAAACTTTTACTCTGAAGAGATTTACAACAGAGTGATTACTGAGATTATGACATCATTACAGCTTCATATTAAATAATGACCTCTCTGTCTCTCTCTCTCTCTCTCTCTCTCTCTCTCTGTCTCTCTCTCTCTCTCTCTCTCTCTCTCTGTCTCTCTCTCTCTGTTGTGTTGGAGGTACTCACCTTCAGGCCGGTCTGCAGCACACAGTGGATTCTGGGTTTCAGATTTTAAAGAGAATTCTTTAACCATTAACCAGCATTCAGCTCTCTGTCTGTGGAGGTAAACACACTGAGCCGTGTGTGTGTGTGTGTGTGTGTGTGTGTGTGTGTGTGTGTGTGTGTGTGTTTCATTCAGAACCTCTCACACTCTCCCACATCGTGAGTGATATTTATATAAAACTGTAACGTGTTATTTTAAATGACGTTTAAGGCGGTGCACTGAGGGCGGTGTCTTCATGTCCGCACTGAGGGGTGGTGGAGAACAGACCAATCAGCAGCATGGGGCAGTAGGGCAGGAACCCCGGCCCTGTGCACTTATTGTATGGATGAAGTTTTCTCAGTAGTTTAATGAAGACAGGAGTCATTTAAACGAACGGATCAGTTTAACGTTTCTCTCTGTCATTAATTTCAACAGAAACGATAAACTGAAATGAACTCTGGGTAATTCTAATAAACGATCTTAATGAAAATAGCAGGTGTGATTAATAATGAGAGAGAGCCTCGTCTCGATCGGTAGGAGAACCATAGCGCCATCAGCTGCACCCTCTGTAAACGACATCAGAGCCTTCAGAACCCAAAATCAAAGAACAGAGAACCTAAAGCCTCCACATGAAGATCAGCTTCACATTTAGGGGTCTTTAGAGTTAAAGGGATTGTGGGTATTAAAGGTGAATAAGTCTTTGTTTTACTTTAGATCTGAATGATGTTGCATCACTGACTGGAGTCCAAGAGTGAAAGGTGATGTTTGACTCCACGCTGAGGGGGCAGGAACGTTAATGTTTAAAAAAAGATCAATCCATTTGTTCTTAGTCTATAAAACGAAGTAACTCCCGCTGACCTCCTCTGCTGAGAGACACGGCTGGTGAGTACCTGCTTTATCATCCACAGCTTTAGCATGTTCTTCCTAAACGTTTAAATTTAACTGAACTGAAATGAGAAAGAAGAATGTTTTAGTCTGATTACATTAGCCTATAGCCTGTCCCTGCACGTTCAGTATTATTATTATTATCATTGTTATTATTATTATTATTATTATTATTATTATTATTATTATTATTATTATTATTATTATTATCATTGTTATTATTATTATTATTATTATTATTATTATTATTATTATTATTATTATCATTGTTATTATTATGATTTGCCTGCAGGAGAGGTGAATTCTTTTATTTTCAGTAAATCTCAGGAACTTTACAGAAAGATTTTAAACAAAAAACTGTTTAATCAGAACTATGTTCATATTAATTATATTAATTTAAATTTAATTATAGTTTAAAATAACAAACTGAATTAAAGGTAAATACCCCCCCCCAGTAACAGTGCTTACTATGTTAAATAATAAGTCCTGATAATAAATCACTAATTAATTAATGAATGAAATGCTGATCAGTTGATTAATAAGGTCAGTCTTTAGGATCAGTGTTTGGTGAGATGTAGACTTTTTAGTTTTTGTTCCGTTGGTTGCTGCAGGCTCGTGTTCTATCACCTGTAGACCTGAAGGTGTCAGTAGTGAGCAGGTGGAACATCAGTCCTGGTGAGCGGCCTCCAGTTAGGGTGACCAGATGTCCCGCTTTGTGCGAAAACTCAGCAGAATCTGTTTGATGATGGTGTTCCGTCTTCTCTGATCTTCTGTTGGATCTGCTTCTGATCCATGCTTCTCTTGCAGGTGATAAAATGTGGGAAAAGATCTCATTGTGTTTGACATTTGGCCTTCTCCTCGTGGTGGCCCTGGCTGACCAGAACGATGGCCATTCAGAAGACCATCTTCATCATGGCCAGAATGAACCTCATCCTAGTAATGATGGCGGACATGTATCCTGCCACAAACTCGCTCCCCACAATGCTGACTTTGCATTTAACCTCTACAGAAAGTTATCCAGCCTCGATGACGCCAAGGGCAAGAACATCTTCTACTCTCCCCTGAGCATCTCCATGGCTCTGTCCATGCTGGCTCTGGGAGCCAAGAATGAGACCCACTCCCAGATCTTCAGCACTCTGGGCTACAGTTCCCTCACAGATGATCAGGTCAACGAAGCCTACGAGCACCTGCTGCACATGCTCGGTCACAGCATGGAGGCCATGGTACTCGAGACCGGAGGAGCTCTGGCTGTCCAGGAGGGTTTCAAAGCGGTTGACAAGTTTCTGAAGGACACTCAGCACTTTTACCATGGAGAGGCCTTTAGCGTGGACTTCTCCAAACCTGAAGTCGCTCTAGAGGAGGTCAACAGGTTCATTGCCAAAAAGACCAAAGACACCATCAAGGACATGGTGAAGGATGTGAATCCAGCAACTGTTATGCTGCTTATCAACTACATCTACTTCAAAGGTACCTGAGACCTCGCAGAACATCAGGTATGATGAGTTCATGAGATAAAACAAACATCTTGGTTCTTCCACCAGGAAAGTGGCAGAAACCGTTTGCGGCAGAAAGCACTGCCAAAGGCGACTTCTTCGTGGATGAGAACACAAAGGTGTCCGTGGACATGATGACGCTACAGGACGACGCCTGCAATATCTACATGGACAAGGCCAACCTCTCAACCATCATTAAACTGCCCTACCATGACAACGCATCCATGGTGATTGTGCTGCCTGATCCGGGGAAAATGGAGGAGGTGGAGAAAAACATTAACATGGGGCAACTGAGGCACTGGTTGAGAAGCACCTACAAACGGTACTGCACTTTGTATTTCATCAGTAATAACTGTTCCACGCACCTCCTGGACTTAATGATGGGTTCCTTCTCCGGAGTAAACCCTTCTGTTTCAGGAACAGCTGACTGTAGAGAAGAACTGAGGTCTCTGCACTGAGGCTTCGTTCACGTCTTTGATCCACAATTATCTTTCATAATAAAACTGAAATTTCATAATAATTCAGGTCTTTAAAAACCAATAAACCTCAGCTCTCAGCTTCACCGACCCTCACTGGACCTTCATCGCTCTTCCTCTGACCTCATGGCTGTCAGGATGGAGGTTTATTGGTCTTTCTGCTCCTCAGGTCTGTTGAACTCCACATGCCCAAGTTCTCCATCTCTGCGTCCTTATCCCTCATGGACACTCTGAAGGACATGGGGATGGTTGATCCTTTCTCAGATGCTGCAGATTTCTCAGGGATCAGTGAGGGGACACCCCTAAAGGTCTCAAAGGTAAGGAGGACGGTAACTCAGCACCATCATTGGTTAGCATGTTCTCCCCGTAGCGTGCACCCTTACAGTCAGGTCCGGGACTGATGGCACCCTCAGTAAAGACCTTAGAACATGTTGTGACCGTGTTTACACCGTTCTACAGGTTCTGCACCAGGCGGTGCTCAGTGTTGATGAGAAGGGCACGGAGGCAGCGGGTACGACCGTCGTCGAGTTGGTGTTCCGCTCCATGGTCAGAAAAACAGTCAACATCGACAGACCCTTCCTGGTCTTCATCGTTGAGCGCAGCACCAGGAGCATCCTCTTCATGGGCAAGATCAGCAACCCCTCTGCAGAGTGACCCTCCTCACTCCAGAACCACATCGAGTTTAACCAAAACCTGCTCGCTTCAGCAGAATAAACTCACATGTACAAACCACTTCCTGTCTGAGTGTTTGATGTGATCAGAGAACCTGTCACTCACAGAGAAGGTCCGAGACGTACAGAGAACCAGTGGTTAGGTAACGGCGACGGTCCTTACACCTTTAACTGTGTGAAGAACATGATGTTCTCAATGCTGTTGTCTGAAGCTTCTGTAATTCATTTACAATCACGATCTGAGTACAGAACGTCTGCATCAGGGTTAGAGTACTCACAAACCCTAATCCCTAATCCCTAACCCCTAAACCCTAACCCCTAAACCCTAAAGTCTGTCTGTGGAACTGCAAAATGTAAAAAACAAAGTGAACATTTTATTTTTGATATAAAACACTGAATCAAACATCCCTCACAGCAGAGATGATGACTCTGTGAATCAGTAACATTCTCATCACGTGACGTGCAGACATGATGGAGCTCATTCTCAGCACCAGGGGGCACTGTTATTTCAGAAATCCCATGGTTAGTTTAATGTAATGATTGAATGAATGGTTGTGATTTATGGTTGGTATGGAAACCTCACTAATGTAATGTTCAGACTCCGCCCCTCAGTCAATACGAACATTACCGCTGTGACGCTCGTCTCAGGGATCTGCTGGCAGCTTTGGTTTCCGGTTCTCCAAACGGACCTGGAGGGACTGTTAATTTCCCCACCACAGAACCTCCATCAGTTCCTCCATGATGCTACAAGTCACCTACAATCCTGAGCATACCAAATTCTGAGATGAATTGGAATACTGATTGTAAGTCTACTCATCCATCAGCTGTTTTTTATCGATGACCTGTTCATGAGGGTACAGTAATGGAAAAGGCCTTCCCCAAACTGTTGTTTAACAGACTTTATACGTCCCTTTAAAGGTGGAGCCGGCATTTTGCATTCGGTTCTGCAGTGTTATTGATTTCTGATCTTGTGGTTCTCGTCTGGTTCTTTAGAACCATAAGTGTATCAGATGAACATGTCAATGGTTCACTCGGTGTGCTGTGTATTGTGTGAGTTTGAGTTTAAGTTATTCCAGTTTATACAGTTTAATGTTATTAAATGTTTAATGATCATATCAAAAGATACAGATTCATAAACCAATTTTCCAAAAAGTAAGCAGCAGAGCAGATCACCCCCGCTCTGACCTACGCCGTGGGGTCGCTGATCTTCCCCATGAAGAGGATGCTCTTGGTGCTGTCCTCCACGATGAAGACCAGGAAAGGTCTGTTCAGGTTCATCACATCGGGTAAGGACATCGGCATGATCTCCACAGTGGTGACGGCAGCGGCCTCGGTTCCCTTCTCATCCACGTTGAGAACGGCCTGATGCAGAACCTGGATGAATGAAACCTCAGACTTCAGCCAACACATGTGACAAACATTGGAATAAAAACCAAACCAGAACAGGAACCACCCCTGATGACTGATATTTGAATGAATGGGCGGGGCTCTGTTCAGCTCGTACCTTAGACGCCTTCAGCTTGGTTTCCTGACTGATCCCAGAGAAGTCTGCGTTATTAGAGAAAGCGTCCACCATGCCCATATCCTGCAGGGTCTCCGAAAGACACGAAGAAGATGAGATGGAGAACTTGGGCATTAACAGGTCCACTGAGCTGAGGAGCAGAAATGAAAGAGCATGAGTCCTGAACATGTAGGAACATGAGGAACCGAACCCTGGACCGCTGTGGAACCAAAGTGAAGGACTCACCGCCTATCTAGTTTGTCATGCCAGTACTTCAGACATTCCTTACTGATGTGTTTCTCCACCTCCTCCATTTTGCCCTCATCAGGTAGGACCACCATCATGGAGGTGTTTCCTTTGTAGGGCACCATGATAACGGAGGTGAAGTTCTCTCTGTCATTGTAGAACTCAAAGCGGCCGGTCCGTGACATCATGTCAATGCTGACCTTGGTGCTCGGATCCACCTGGAAGTCGGCTTTGTGGGTTCGTTCCACCTCAAATGGCTTCTCCCACTTTCCTAAGAGAAAGAAAAACACACGTGTTTATGAAACTGAGATTAGAACCCTGAGAACAACAGAAGGAACGGTTTGAACATTGCTGTACCTCTGAAGTAGATGTAGTTAATGAGCAGCATGACCGTGTCCTGGTCCAGACTCTTCACCATGTCCTTGATGGTGTCTTTGGTCTTTTTGGCGATGAACTTGTTAACTTCTTCTCGGGCGACCTCGGCTTTGGAGAAGTCCACGCTGAAGGCCTCTCCGTGGTAGAAGTGCTGAGCGTCCTTCAGAAACTTGTCGTTGGGTTTGAAACCTTCTCGGACAGCAAGAGCTCCTCCGGTCTCCAGCAGCATGGAGTCCTTGCTGTGACCGAGCATGTGCAGCAGATGCTCGTAGGCTTCGTTGACCTGATCTTCTGTGAGGGAACTGTAGCCCAGAGTGCTGAAGATCTGGGAGTGGGTCTCAGCCTTGGCCCCCAGAGCCAGCATGGACAGAGCCATGGAGACGCTCAGCGGGGAGAAGAAGACGTTCTTGCCCTTGGCGTCCGGACGACCGGAGAGCTTCCCGTACAGAGTGAACGCAAAGTCGGCATTATGAGGGGCGAGTTTGTGGCAGGACTCATCTCCTCCATGGTGACTGGGGTGAGGTTCGTCTTTGCCGTGGTGGAGGTGGTGGTGGTGATCTTCAGAGTGACCCGCGTGATCGTGGCCATCATGGGGCGCGGCCCAGGCCACAATCAACAGGAGGGCAAAGGTCAAAACACTCTGGCTTCTCCCCCACATTTTACTATCTGCATGAAAATGGAAATCCATAATCAGCTGACCTGTCCAACATTAATGCCTCATTTGCATAATGAGAACAGCAACCGTGCACCACATGTCAAGAATATAACAATAACACAGACTGACCGTTTAGCTCCGTTTGAGTTATTAATGAAAATGTTTATTATTTAAGATTCAGATTTAAAGTTGAAATAGATGTTTTAAACCGCTTCCTGTTTCCTGCCCATACGTTCGGACAGAACCACGGGTAAAGCTCATTTATGAGGTCAGACACTGATGTGGGGCGAGGCGAGGGGACCAGGCTCACAGTCTCAGTTCTAGTTCATCTCAACACAGTTGGATGGGATAGCGGTCAGTCTGTGTTAATGACCTTTGCACCGGAGCACAGTCCCACCGGAACAGAGCAGCTCCCGAATAAAATACAATAATATAAAACTAAAGTAAACAAATAGGACGTTAATAAGATACTGAATTAAAAACAAAGCCTCTGATTTAAGAACCTACATTTAGATATGTACAGTATTAATTACTGTGATGTCATTAACAGTTTATAGAGTAGCTTTCTTTGTCTTTGATCTGTGCAGGTACTCACCGTCGTGTCCCGTCAGCACGAGTGATGGGACAGGTCTCAATCATCTTATATCCCCTCTATAGAATGGTTAAACATTAAGCTGCTGACCCACGGCATGCTGTGATCTGATTGGCTGCAGTGCTGTGGTCACATTTCTGAAGCCTTAGTGTCACTCTGACGGTTTCTGAAAATAAAAGACAAACTGGAGCTTAAATCCACATTGCTTTAGAAGAAGGAGCACCTACCAAATCTCTGATCTCTGTTAGGGACACAGACTTTGGAACAACATCCCTCAACTTACAAATCACCAAATATATACAGACACCCCTGAACAGAGCGGGACATGATGGAGGTGGACGGCGTGATGACGAGGTCATTATGAAAATGAAGAAATGAATGCAGGAGGAATGAAGATTCGGGTCGGTGTGTGTCGGCGTGCTGACCCCGGGGTTCAGGCAGGACGCCGATAACCCAGCGGGCGAAGGGGCAGGTTTACTCACTCAGAGAACTTTGACCAATCAATGAGTCAATACTTTAAGGTTTCTGAGAAATGAACCCCAAATCATGACATCAACCCCACCGAACATCTGAGAAGAGTAAATCTGAGAAGAGAACATCTGAGAGGAGAACATAGGAGAGGAGAACATCTGAGTGAGCAGAGCGTGAGTATCAACTCCTCTCCTCTGCTGCTCACATCTGATCTCTCTGAATCACCAGCAGGTCATCAGACAGGCTAACCCACAGACACCATAATCACTGAGATATTGATAACGAACAGCTGATCAGGAATCCTTTCAGCAGAAACAGATAATCTGAAGGATTAACAGTCAGGATTAGATTTAAAATCCAAAGGCAGCAGATTTATTCTGAAAAACAACCCTCTCTGATCATGTCGTATAGATTAAAGGTTATTGATTGGTTCAATAAGTCCAGACCTGCAGCAGGATCTCAGACCTGAGACTACACAGATTAAAGAACGTTAATCTGTTTAATCATCAGACTTCAGGTGGTTAACTCCTAATCTGAGATCCTAAACGTTGAGGCCGGCGGTGGTGGAGCAGCGACCCGGGGGACGCAGTGTGGACACTGCACCCTCACTTACTAAAGGCACTTACTGCAGTGTGTACTGGATGCAAACTCGTACCTGCAGCGTGGAACACCCCGGTGGTTACAGGTTCGTTTACATTCTCATTTATTCATTCAGCTGACGCTTTTATCCAAAGCAACTTACAAATGAGAACATCAGTCAGCAGTTAAGAAGAAAACCAGCTCCACTGCAGAATCATCGAACCTGATCGTTATCTGATGAGGGCGCGGTCACTCAGTGGTCAGGGTGTTGGGTTATCAATCTGAAGGTTGAGGGTTTAAATCCCAGGTCCACTGAAGTTACAGTGTGAGTGCTTGAGCGAGACCTTTAACCCTCATTGCTGCAGGGATGATGTGATGAACCCTGTGGTCACTTTGTAAGTCACGTTGGATAAAAGCGTCCAATAAATGACCAAATGTAAATGTGAATGTAAATGTAATCTGATGCTGCACCCCCCCCACTTTAAAATGTATTTAATCATTTATTTTTTATAACAGTTATTTGTTTGTCTTCAGTAGTTTCTTAAAGCTGCTCAGTGATTCTTATGGACAGAGTTGGGAAGATGGTTCCACCATGTTGCAGTGGAGAACGCCACGGAGTGAGAATCAGCTCCACGGTGAGGTGGAACCACCAGGGGGCGATCATCACTGGAGTGAAGTGAACGAGTCGGAGGGTACTCTGAAAAGACAGAGTGATCGGAGGGTGCGGATCCAGAAATGGTTCTGTAGGCCAGAGTCATGTGACCTGTACTGAATGCAGCCAATGGAGAGAGAGAGTGACCATGAGTGCACTAACCAAGTGACTGTTATGTTGCCCCCTAGTGGTGCAATCACAGCATTACGAACAGTACACAGTCAGGCAGGATGTCGTAGTTAAAGGTTTATTAGTGTTGTTATTAGTGTTGTTATTAGTATTATTAGTGTTGTTATTATTGTTGTTATTAGTGTTGTTATTATTGTTGTTATTAGTGTTGTTATTATTGTTGTTATTAGTGTTATTAGTGTTGTTATTATTGTTGTTATTAGTGTTGTTATTATTGTTGTTATTAGTGTTATTAGTGTTGTTATTAGTGTTGTTATTAGTGTTATTAGTGTTGTTATTAGTGTTGTTATTATTGTTGTTATTAGTGTTGTTATTATTGTTGTTATTAGTGTTATTAGTGTTGTTATTATTGTTGTTATTAGTGTTGTTATTATTGTTGTTATTAGTGTTATTAGTGTTGTTATTAGTGTTATTAGTGTTGTTATTAGTGTTGTTATTATTGTTGTTATTAGTATTATTAGTGTTGTTATTATTGTTGTTATTAGTGTTGTTATTATTGTTGTTATTAGTGTTATTAGTGTTGTTATTAGTGTTGTTATTAGTGTTATTAGTGTTGTTATTATTGTTGTTATTAGTGTTGTTATTAATGTTGTTATTAGTGTTATTAGTGTTATTATTAATGTTGTTATTAGTGTTATTAATGTTGTTGTTAGTGTTGTTATTAATGTTGTTATTAGTGTTGTTATTAGTGTTATTAGTGTTGTTATTAGTGTTATTAGTGTTGTTATTAGTGTTGTTATTATTGTTGTTATTAGTGTTGTTATTAATGTTGTTATTAGTGTTATTAGTGTTATTATTAATGTTGTTATTAGTGTTATTAGTGTTATTAGTGTTATTAGTGTTATTATTAATGTTGTTATTAGTGTTATTAGTGTTATTAGTGTTATTAGTGTTGTTATTAGTGTTATTAGTGTTGTTATTAGTGTTGTTATTATTGTTGTTATTAGTGTTGTTATTAATGTTGTTATTAGTGTTATTAGTGTTATTATTAATGTTGTTATTAGTGTTATTAATGTTGTTGTTAGTGTTGTTATTAATGTTGTTATTAGTGTTGTTATTAGTGTTATTAGTGTTGTTATTAGTGTTATTAGTGTTGTTATTAGTGTTGTTATTAGTGTTGTTAGTTCTGATGAAGATGCTGCTGATGTTAGAAAGCTGTGGCAGCGTACACAGTGCCTGTGAGGTCAGCTCAGCCTGACAGGTAATATCCTGCTGCAGCCACTTCCTCTTCCTGTTTGCAGATGGGTGACAGTATGGTGGAACTGAAACCTCCGTGGATAAACAGGTTCATGGTGTCAGGAGAACATCGCACGATCGTCTCCGACGCTGACGACACATCGCCTTTCCTTCTCCTGTTGCTCTGCGCAGTCTGTCAGGGTCACTGTCCACCGCCGGGACAGGACCGAGGGACAGGCCTGCACTTCCTGTCCCTGTGCACCCCCCCCCCAACAGAGGAGCCAGCAGCATCACGACCACATCAGCATCTACACCTCACCCCCCCCCAGCAACCCCCCCCCCAACACTCACCCCCCCAACACTCACCCCCCCCCCAACAGAGGAGCCAGCAGCATCACGACCACAGCAGCATCTACACCTCACCCCCCCCCAGCACCCACCCCCCCAACACTCACCCCCCCAACACTCACCCCCCCCCCCAACAGAGGAGCCAGCAGCATCACGACCACATCAGCATCTACACCTCACCCCCCCAGCACCCACCCCCCCCCAATAACACTCACCCCCCCAACACTCACCCCCCCCCAGCACCCACCCCCCAACACTCACCCCCCAACACTCACCCCCCCCCCTCCAACAGAGGAGCCAGCAGCATCACGACCACAGCAGCATCTACACCTCACCCCCCCCAGCACCCCCCCCCCAACACTCCCCACCTCCCCCCAACACTCACCCCCCCCCCAACAGAGGAGCCAGCAGCATCACGACCACAGCAGCATCTACACCTCACCCCCCCCCCAGCACCCCACCCCCCCCAACACTCACCCCCCCAACACTCACCCCCCCCCAGCACCCACCCCCCAACACTCACCCCCCCAACGACTCACAGCCCCATCCCAACAGAGGAAGCCAGCAGCTCACGACCACAGCCCCATCACACCTCACCCCCCCCAGCACCCACCCACCCCCAACACTCACCCCCCCAACACTCACCCCCCCCCCCAACAGAGGAGCCAGCAGCATCACGACCCACATCAGCATCTACACCTCACCCCCCCCAGCCCCCCCCCCCCCCAGCACCCACCCCCCCCAACACTCCACCCCCCAACACTCACCCCCCCAACACTCACCCCCCCCCCAACAAAGGAGCCAGCAGCATCAGGACCACAGCAGCATCTACAGCTTAACACCTCACCCCCCCCCCCAGCACCCCCCCCCCCCAACACTCACCCCCCCCCCCCCCAACAGAGGAGCCAGCAGCATCAGGACCACAGCAGCATCTACAGCTTAACACCTCACCCCCCCCCCCAGCACCCACCCCCCCCAACACTCACCCCCCCAACACTCACCCCCCCCCCCCCCAACAGAGGAGCCAGCAGCATCAGGACCACATCAGCATCTACAGCTTAACACCTCACCCCCCCCCCAGCACCCACCCCCCCCCAATACTCAACAACCCCCAGCACCCACCCCCCACCACTCACCCCCCCCCCCCCCCAACATTCACCCCCCCCCCCAACACTCACCAACCCCCAGCACTCACCCCCCCCCCCCAACACTCACCAACCCCCAGCACTCACCCCCCCCCCCCAGAACTCACCCACTGCAGCACTCACCCCCCCAGAACTTACACTCTCTCACACACACACACACACACACACACTCTCTCACACACACACACACACACTCTCTCTCACACACACACTCTCTCTCTCACACACACTCTCACACACACACACACTCTCTCTCACACACACACACACTCTCTCTGCTCCATGAATAAACACACAATAACGGATCCAACGCATTTAATCTTTATCTTTATTTAACACTGTAATGAGTTATGGACTTACGGAGCTGTTTAATTATTAATTACATAATTACGTCAAATTAATAAGACCTTTACCTGTACGGATCACAGTGACATTCCGCGGTTCGCGCGAGCGTCGTGATATCTCACCGGAAACGCACTGCGGGCTTTATAAGGCATTATGAGGCTTTATAACGCATGGTGAGGCTTTATAAGGTATAATGAAGCTTTATAAGGCTTAATGAGGATTATTTAAAGGTTCGTTGAGGTTTTTTAAGGTTTGATTCTCACGCTGTACTTCAGGATTGATTTGCGTGACTTTTAAACATCCGGAAACCGGAAACTACGTCCTGTTATGACTACTATACATTGTAAACAGTAGAGTGGGCGGGGCGACTGCTGATTGGCGGACGGGAGAGACAGACGCGCGCGTTAACCAGTCAGATGTCGAGGTTTAGCCCCGGCAGCGGTTTCGCAATGAACTGTTATAAACTCTTTGTTTTTACAGCGGAATTAATAAAGACTGCTGTGAGTAAATCTAAAAACAATAAAGAGCAACGCAAACGGAAACGTTTCTCACTCTCACCGAGAAGAAAGCTCGCCAATCTAGCGAGGTCAAAGGTCGGTACGATGATTGACATTTCAGTGAGCCAGTGAAAAAACGGTAAACCGCGCAGCAACCAATAAGGTTTCAGAGTGGGCGGAGCTTCCTCTTCTGGTCGAATGAAAGTCTTGTCGGCGGTGTCAGTCAGAGGAACCGACTCCCTCTGTGACGCGGCTCCGTTCGTTAGACTCCCGGTTAAAGTTATGATGTCGATCTTCAGGAGCGTCGCTCGCTCCGCGGCGGGGTGGACCGGGCGGGGGACCGGGCGGGGGACCGGGGGGTGGACCGCGGGGTGGACCGGGCGGGGGACCGGGGGGCGGTGGTGCTCGTCCTCGGTTCAGAGGAGCGTGGCGGAGCTGGTGCAGAAGGAGAAGGTGGTGGTGTTCATGAAGGGGACGCCGGCGCGGCCGCTGTGCGGCTTCAGTAACGCCGTGGTGCAGATCCTCAGGATGCACGGAGTGGACAGATACACCGCCTACAACGTCCTGGAGGACCCGCAGCTCCGAGAAGGTCACACCCCCGCCGTCCGTCTGTCTGTCCGTCCGTCTGTCTGTCCGTCTGTCTGTCTGTCTGTCTGACTGTCCGTCTGACTGTCCGTCCGTCTGTCCGTCTGACTGTCTGACCGTCTGTCTGTCTGTTTCTGTGTAAACTGATGAGAATCAAACTGAAGTGTCTGTTGTTGTTTATAGATCACTTTATGTAAATGATTCTGAATTTAAACATGAGCGACGTCACCTGACTCTTATGTTCATCAAAGAGGATGAATCGGTTCAGTTCAGTTCAGTCGCGGGTTGACTCTGACTCTGTTGTACGTCACTCATCTTCTATACTAACGGGTGACGTAATGACCCATCTGATCACCCCGCAGGTTATAGATGAGCTGCAGTGTGTGTGTGTGTGTGTGTGTGTGTGTGTTTATCAGAGCAGTGCAGCAGTGAGAGGGTGGAAACCTCATCACACCCAGATAACAACTGATACACAACACACATCACACACACACACACAGACAGAATTGTGGTTCCTCTGACCCTGTGTGTGTCCTGCTGCAGGGGTGAAGACCTTCTCCAACTGGCCCACCATCCCTCAGATCTTCTTTAATGGAGAGTTTGTGGGTGGATGTGATATTTTGCTGCAGATGCATCAGAGTGGAGACCTGGTGGAGGAACTACAGAAGCTGGGCATCAGATCAGTTCTGCTGGACACACAGGACCAGTCCAAATGACCCCCCCCCCCACCCCCAACCTCCTCAGATAAAGATGGGCGGAGCCACTACGAGACACGACCCTCAGAGAGGTGGAGTTGGTGCTGGACTCTGCTCTGTGGGCTCGATGTTAAATATCATGTACATTCAGTTAATCACAATAAAACCATTTACTTTATTAATTATTGATTTAATTATTGATTTAATTATTGATTTGAGTGAAAGTTTGTCCTTAATCAGAATTCACTAAATCAATAATGTTTAATGTGACGTCGTAAATAAAACTGAAGTCCAGGTCCTTTGATCTTATAACTGCTGTCTGTAATGTGAAGCTTTGACAGACGTATCGGGACGCTCTGAATCGGACGCTGCCTCCGTCCCGTCCACACCGCGGGCAGGGATGCTCCAACTCTGTAGAAGCAGTTTGGGGAAGGTCCTTTCCTGTTCCAGCATGACTGTACACAGTGAGATCACTAATGAATGTTAAATCAACACAGTCCCCACGTTATCTCCATCAACCACTATGACATGAATTGGAACTGAGACTGTGTCAGGTCTTCTCATCCACCATCGGTGTCTGATCTCACAAATGTTATTCTGGATGAATAAAGTTTCCCACCGTCTTACAGAACACGTTTAAAACAGAGTGGGAGGAGCTTCTCAGCAGGTTCAACATAATCCATGTTAATCTATAAATCCTTTGGGGGATTAGAAACACAAAGCTCGTTCTCATCAAAGTAACTTTTACAAAGTTCTTAAGATTGCTGAAGTAATGGACCCCCCCCCCCCCCCCCCCCCCCCCGTCACACACTCAGTATGCTTCCTCCACATGTGGTGCAGGACTGATGGGGGGGGGGGTGCACAGAGTTCGGTTCTCACAGCCAGTCATCATCAAGATCAGCTTCCTGTCCATCACCAGGGGTTTAGATGAAGACCTCACCACCCAGAAGAGCTCCATCTTCCAATGCCACTCCTGATTTTCAGATTTCATTTAGTAATATGGTCAATTATTTAAGACTGGACGTTTACGTTGACATTTCCCTGATTTGTTAATGAGAAACACGTCATTAAATAAAAGGGGGGGGGGGGGCGCAGCTTCGAATAACAATCAGGTTTGATGAATTTACAGTATAGTTGGTTTTCTCCATGGCTTCTGACTGTAATGTTCTCATTTGTAAGTCGCTTTGGATAAAAGTGTCTGCTAAATGACTAAATGTAAATGTAAATTTAGGAGGAACCCGCTGAAAGGCATCGTTAACGTGCCCTCTTGTGGTGAGATATCGGCATTACAGGTCAGTGATTATACCACAATAGAACACAGCTTCAAAAAGTTCTTTCTGTAAAAAAAATTCAGACTAAAGTAAAAACACTGCGGTTCCTGAGGACACAGACATCAGCAGAGACATCAGCAGAGATCAGCAGAGATGACAGTTTTAATTAAACGGACACACTGCACGATGAAACGCCGCTGCGCTGGAGAAACAGTGACTGCTCTCTGTCGACATCTGTTGGTGAAATTTCGGAATTACAGCTTCGGAATTTCTACACTACAACAGAGCAGCTCTGCGAATCCCTCTATTCGGAGTCATGACGTCAGCAGGGACCTGCGGTAATAGGGTGACCAGGTGTCCCGCAAACTGAGACAATGTCCCGCAAACTGAGACAATGTCCCGCAAACTGAGACAATGTCCCGCAAACTGAGACAATGTCCCGCAAACTGAGACAATGTCCCGCATTGTTATTGAAAGTCAGACTCCAGTTTTGAGACGCGTGTTTTATAATCTGCCATTGGACGGCTGTGTTGTCTGTTATCGGGGGAGAGGCGGGCTGTTTAATTGTACACGTCCTGTATGTATATATATATATAAATGTGTGTGTTTTTATTTTCAGTCTGTTTTGTGCTAAAGGGGGGGGGGTCAGAGATGTTTCTTTTTTATTTGAAGTTATTTTAGAAAACCTTGATGCACTGCTGTCCCACACAAACAGAGTCTTTGTCCCTCATCTGCTGTCACCCTAAATACAAGTGATGTTTTAGATAAATCGATGGCAGTAATTTTAAAGTTTGAGTGTGTTCTATCTTACTGCATTTCACATTTATGACTTTGCATTCAACATAATCTATTTTTATTCATTTATTTATTATTGAATTATTCACTTTATATTTAAGTGATTTTTACCAATTTTTAGAAATGTACATCTCATATTGTGTTGGATCTGACAGGCAGCTGAGGCCCCGCCCTTTTCAGAATGCTGCAGTCCTATTGGCTGCCGGCGCGGACGGTGGGTTGTTTCTGTTTTCATGTGAAGGTCCCTCAGAGCCCTCAGATGTGGATGTATTGGGATGAATTGGGATGCAGAGTGCAGACATGGCGACAGTCATTCACAACCCTCTGAAAGCGTGAGTACCTTTAAAAACAAAACTCACTATTCAAAGTTTTGAATTATAGATGATTTTATTTGCAGTTTACAGAATGTGCAGATCAGTTATAATGATCAGGACGTGACTTCTGTGGAATATTTACAGGTTTATTTTGCAGATGTATTAACACAGCAGCATTGTGACAGTGAACTCTGTATTTGTACAATAAAAGTGACAAAGAGTTAAAGATGAGTGTGAAAAAGTGAAGCAGTGTTTATTTCATTCAGCAGATTGGGGTTTAAATGCAGTGTAATTTCACAGCAGTAGTTTGGGGAAGGTCCTCATCGTTTCAGCATGTTCACTCCAGGTTGCTGTGAGGTTGCTCTGAGGTTGCTGTGAGGTTGCTGTGAGGTTGCTGTGAGGTTGTTGTGAGGTTGTGAATCCAGAAATGTAATAATCATTTTAATTTAGCATGAATGAAACAGTCTGTCTGCGAGGTGCAGAGCGAGAGACCTCACACTCAGACACTCAGGGGTCCGTTCAGCTCTCACCTCGTCCTGCGGTCAGAGAGGACAAAAGAACCAAAGACAAAGTTCCAAACCCCGGGTTTAGCTTTGATTACGGCTCATGTTCACACATTCAGGAGCAGAGTTCAGTTTAACAAACTAATTCCACATTCTGAACTTATGGATGAAGCTTTTCTCATCACTGTGTTCTTTTCTGATGCTTTATTTGAACTTTCAGTACAAAGTTAATGTGAACCATATGTGCACTACTTTTCATATGGAGTTTGTATGTTCTCCTCATGTCAGTGTGAATGTGTTGGTCTGTGGATCTGATCTGTCCAGAATGTTCTCCAGCCTTCCTGATGTAGACAGTAAGAAGGGATCTTGGTCTGGTTCCAGGACTGGACTGTACAGATCTGCAGTGTTTTCCTCATTTAGGTTCTGTGTGGAACTCCGAGGGGTTCTGTCTGTTTTTAACGTCCTCTGCTTCTCAGGTCCTTACAGTCATAACGGTCTCTTCATGCTAAATCCCAGCAGAGCAGCTCCCGGGTTTAAACCCGAACACAACAAGCCTTCCCGTCTCAAAGTTCCCTTTATGAAAGAGAAGTGTGGCAGGGCTCGGGGAAATCCGACCTTTACCCCCCCTCCCCCCTCATTAAAGTATGTTGGAGTTTTCCAGGCTCGTCTGAAGCTCCACACCCGTGTCCAACCTGCCCCTTGCCCCTGGCCCCTCGTGCGATTGTAGCACAGGGGTTTTTCCTGTCGCTGAGAGAGTGGGGTGCTCTAAAGGAACTCGTCTGTTCAGACTGATCTGTGAGGGCGGGTTGGGGGTTCGATTCAGTGTGGAATGCAAACTCACCTGACCTTTCCTTATACTCTACAAACTCTACATTCCTCCTACAATCCACCGCTTCTGCAGCTGCGCAGCGTCCGTCTGCAGGTTTTATGAACACGTTAGAGATTTTCACCAGCACTTCACGTAGAACCTCATCAGAACCTTTAAGTGAGACCTGTTGGTCCTGTGTCCACTCTTTTCCTATGTCCACTCTGTTCTGAGGCTTTATTTCAACATCTGTGACTGTCTTTAGTCTGGAGATCATATGGAATAAGGAACCCTGGTGTGAGGGGGTGGGGGGGGTTATGTTTTGTGCTGCTGTGGGATTAACATTCAGCTTTAGGAACATTAATGTCCGTTTTAGGTTGAATAATTCCAGGGTCGTTCACATCCAGCAGTCTGATGTTCTGTCGCTCTGTCAGAGCTGGAACCTGGTTCCTCTCAGTCCTTCTCATGGTTTCTCTGGGAACACTGAGACCCTTTGTGCGGTGTGACCGGGGTGCGGCGTCCTTCTTTGTCCAGTGGAACATTCCTCAGGTATCTGTGTGTCTGCAGGTCCACAGCAGAACTGATCTGAATAACACAAAGCTCACAAACTCTGTGATAATATCTCTGTTGTGTACTTTCTGATCTCACGTTGGGCTTTTCACAGTTAAACACACCCCACCCAAACCCCCAGCACCCGACCCAAACCCCCAGCACCCCACCCAAACCCCCAGCACCCGACCCAAACCCCCAGCACCCGACCCAAACCCCCAGCACCTGACCCAAACCCCCAGCACCCCACCCAAACCCCCAGCACCTGACCCAAACCCCCAGCACCCCACCCAAACCCCCAGCACCTGACTCAAAACCCCCAGCACCTGACCCAACCCCCAGCACCCCACCCAAACCCCCAGCACCCCACCCAAACCCCCAGCCCTGACCCAACCCCCAGCACCCGACCCAAACCCCCAGCACCCCACCCAAAACCCCCAGCACCCCACCCAAACCCCCAGCACCCCACCCAAACCCCCAGCACCCCACCCAAACCCCCAGCACCCCCCCAAACCTCCAGCACCCGACCCAAACCCCCAGCACCCCACCCAAACCCCCAGCACCCGACCCAAACCCCCAGCACCCCACCCAAACCCCCAGCACCCGACCCAAACCCCCAGCACCTGACCCAAACCCCCAGCACCTGACCCAAACCCCCAGCACCCCACCCAAACCTCCAGCACCCCACCCAAACCCCCAGCACCCGACCCAAACCCCCAGCACCCGACCCAAAACCCCCAGCACCCCACCCACCCCCAGCACCCCACCCAAACCCCCAGCACCTGACCCAAACCCCCAGCACCCCCACCCAAACCTCAGCACCCCACCCAAAACCCCCAGCACCCCACCCAAACCCCCAGCACCCCACCCAAACCCCCAGCACCCCACCCAAACCCCCAGCACCCCACCCAAACCCCCAGCACCCCACCCAAACCCCCAGCACCCCACCCAAACCCCCAGCACCCCACCCAAACCCCCAGCACCCCACCCAAACCCCCAGCACCCCACCCAAACCCCCAGCACCCCACCCAAACCCCCAGCACCCCCCACCCAAACCCCCAGCACCCCACCCAAACCCCCAGCACCCCACCCAAACCCCCAGCACCCCACCCAAACCCCCAGCACCCCACCCAAACCCCCAGCACCCCACCCAAACCCCCAGCACCCCACCCAAACCCCCAGCACCCCGACCCAAACCCCCAGCACCCCACCCAAACCCCCAGCACCCCACCCAAACCCCCACACCCCACCCAAACCCCCAGCACCCCACCCAAACCCCCAGCACCCCACCCAAACCCCCAGCACCCCACCCAAACCCCCAGCACCCCACCCAAACCCCCAGCACCCCACCCAAACCCCCAGCACCCCACCCAACCCCCAACCCGACCCAAACCCCCAGCACCCCACCCAAACCCCCAGCACCCCACCCAAACCCCCAGCACCTGACCCAAACCCCCAGCACCCACCCAAACCCCCAGCACCCCACCCAAACCCCCAGCACCCCACCCAAACCCCCAGCACCCCACCCAAACCCCCAGCACCCCACCCAAACCCCCAGCACCCCACCCAAACCCCCAGCACCCCACCCAAACCCCCAGCACCCCACAGTGTGCTCCTCTCATTGGGCGTGGCTGGTGTGATTTGTCTTGCTGGTTTGTCCTCAGACTCGGGGATCAGTTCTATAAGGAGGCCATGGAGCAGTGCAGGAACTACAACACGCGACTGTGTGCCGAGCGCAGCATTCGAATGCCGTTCCTGGACTCCCAGACGGGCGTGGCGCAGGACAACTGTTACATCTGGATGGAGAGGCGACACAGAGGGGCAGGTAAAAATGATTCAGACAAAACACTGACGCTGACGGGGTCTGATGTTCTGACTCACAGACACATTACAGACCTGTCAGAGAACCCCCACCTGTCAGAGAACCCCCACCTGTCAGAGAACCCCCACGGTGATGATAGGTCCATCAGGCTGACCTGCAGGGTTAACCCTAACCATTTACAACAGTTTGGGGAAGGCCCGAGTTCTTGTTCTTGGCATGATGGTGCTCCATCCAAGAATTTGGATTAATTTAGCGTGAATCATGTGACTTACGATGAGCCATCCAGTGGACATGGAACAGGCCTTCCCCAAACTGTTTGCACAGATGTAATGCAGATGTGTCGGCGTGTGTCCTGATGATGACATGAGGAAGCAGCATTCTGCGCCGAAGCTGATCGTCAACCGGACGCAAATAGAATCAAACTGCCGTGTGGTGGAGCCTCAGAGACACACCCTGCAGTTTGTGGTGAGTCGGTGGTTAGGGCACGGTTGTATTTAGGTTTTTTAGAGGTTATCGGTCCACGGCTGTGCCCTCAGCTGTTGCACGTGTCTCTGGTTGTAGGAGATGAACGGTGTTGGACACTCCACCTGTGTCTCTGTTTACACCCTCCACACGTTCTGTCCTCAGCATTCTGCTCATTATCATTGTGCTGGACTTCTGTTAGAGGAACAGGACCAGCCCGCTGCTGTTTCTAGGCTCTCAGTTCAGAGTCTGGACGTCAGGACGTCCACGGTTGTTTTGCTGATGCAGGTTTGTGTTGGTGGTGCAGGTTCGGCAGCTGGACAGATGTACACGTACCCGGCTCGCTGCTGGATAAAGAGACGGAGACTCCATCCACCACTCACCCGCAGCTCAGACTGTGTGAACTCAGGCTTGGTACATCTACTCATAATATACACACACACACACACACACACACACACACACACACACACACACACACATAGATACTTAAAGAAACACACTATACAAACTATACAAGTTAATAGGCACATAAACATTCTCTCTCTCACACACACACACACACACACACACACACACCTCGGCATCATATTTCTTTGGTTGTAAGGTTTTGGATTCTCGTGGTCATTTCAGGTCTCAGGCCTCATCTGGCTCTCATTAAAGTTTCTCTTTTTTCCCTCCGTCTCTTTCCTTTCTTCCCCTGAAGGCCCCTGAAAGTTCATCTGAGAGCTTATTTAAAACATACAGTAGCACTTTCTGCAAATCTTTACTTTTCTAATGCGTTAAAATTACAACATGTCCTGATCTCCGTTCTGTAAACCGAGCGCTCAAACAAATCCACACGGGTTCAACTGCATCCGTCTCCCTGCAGCTTCCAGCATGATGATCAGAACCTCATCAGGAAGCTCTGATTAATACACACATGCTCGTATACGTACAGAAACAAACCTAACCTGTTGGAATAAATGCCGGGTGGAGTTGATTTAATGCACACTGAGTGTGAACACACACTCACACACTCACACACAGCTTTTCTTTTTGCTGTCAGAAGCTGAGCTGGTGGCTAAGAGAGACGCCCCCCCCTCAGATGCGACGGCTCTGGAGGCTCTGCTCAGAGGAGACAGTGTCCATGAAAAGAAAAGTTGTGGCTCCAATGAGGACGAGGCCCTGCTGGAGATTCAGGTATACACAGAGGTAACAGAGTACTGCGTACGGTGAGCACGTTCCATTTATATTACAGCATCACATTTGTATTGTTTAGTTTAAAACGTCAGTCATTTTATTTTTATGAAGGTTAATGGTTGTAAATGGAGTTAAATTTCCCCGAGCACAGTAAACATTCAGGTCATTTCACTCCTGATCAGCAGAGGGTGCTGGAGGCAGAGGAAAACACTGAGGGCTTCCATGAAGATGAGGATGTTAAAGTAGAAACGCAGAAGAGGAAGCAGAAAAACAAAGGCAGGGTGAGTCACATGACCAAATGATGATGCTGTACCTGCAACCTGGTGATCAGGATTAAAGGAGGAAGTGAGGTTGCCAGCCTCATTGTGGAGGGAGGCCTGTGAGGTCACAGTACAGCTGCTGTGCTCAGAACAGTTTGAGATGAGTATGAGACGGAGACGAATGTCCGAACGGTCTGTGTGTTCAGGGACGAGGGTCCGGACGTAAGAAGGTGGAGGCTGGAAGTGTGGACGATCAGGACAAACCTTACGTGTGTGACAGTAAGAACCACAGATCAATACATCACACTATACACAGTGCTGCACACACACACACACACACACACACACACACACACTCTGTGTTCAGGTGATGGATGTTGTAGTGTCTCAGGTACACGGCTCTGTCCCTCTGTCAGAATCAGAATCAGGTTTATTTGTCACATTTGGAGTGACATACAGCCAGCAGTGACTCCTGACTTCTCCACATAAAGTTAAACTTAGTTTAAGAAAGAAAAATGGAATAAAGATAAAATAAAAATAAAATAAAATGGAACTATGTATTTACAGTGTGCATATGAAATGTAAAAAATAGGAGAACTGTACAATTATGGCACCAACAGATGAAGGAAAATTATAAGTTATAATGGAATGAAAATGAAAATCCATCCACCTCCCCTCACTCTGATGTTCAGCGTTTCTGTGACGTCATGTCTTCTGCACGCTGCACACATCTGTGTGATGGACGGAGGAGACGTCAACCAAACTCTTCTGTACTGTAATGTCTCCGTCTCAAACTCAGAAGTCGGTCCGGGTTCTCTGATGGTTCAGCTAAATTGAGAAACCGAGACATTTTGAACAGATGACCAGAACCTAAAAACACTGCTGAGGAGAACCAGAGGAGCAATCTGACACGTCTTCAATAAAATCCCATCAGAGTGAGGAATTAAAGACGTCCCCAAGACACACAGATCTCAGATCAGCCCCTCTCATCTGCACTGCTGAGAACAGAACCTACGACCTGTATGCGCCAGTTCAACCTGACATGATTGATCTCACACCATGGCTCTGATTGGTTGTAAAAACTGTAAATGATGTAAATGATTGATATTAATATTACAGTAATCAACAGGGTGCCGTTTGTCTTCTCATGTTTCTCATGCGTAACCTTCGTTCTCCTGCGGTGTAGTTTGTGGGAAACGTTATAAGAACCGTCCCGGTCTGAGCTACCACTACACCCACACCCACCTGGCCGAGGAGGAAGGAGAAGAGGAGCGAGAGGTGGAGATCCCTCCATCACCCCCACAAGCTAAAGAAGAGGAGGATAAAGGTGAGTTCCTCTGAACGGATGATGTGAGCGGCGTTTATAACACTGCAGCACTCAGTTTAAATTCATCTGCAGCACACAGCAGAGCTGAAGGGTTCGTTATTCCTAATGAATACTGCGACTTCTGTCTGGGAAGCTCGGGCTCCAACAGGAAGACGGGTCACGCTGAGGACCTGGTTTCCTGTTCGGACTGCGGTCGCTCTGGTGAGTTCGATTTTTACATTTCATTTACATTTGGTCATTTATTGGACGCTTTTATCCAAAGCAACTTACAGAGTGAACACAGGGTTATCACAGCGCCCCCTGCAGCAATGAGGGTTAAGGGTCTCGCTCAAGGACCCACACTGGTAACCTCAGTGGACCTGGGATTTGAACCCCCAACCTTCAGATTGAAAACCCAACGCCCTGACCACTGAGCGACCACGCCCTCTATTTTTATGTTACAACATGGTCATGGTTTAAAACCTGTTAGTGAAACGTTTAACTAACGTGTCTATAACGTCCCAACATCAAAGCATACAGATGGTCTGTCTGTGTGTGTGTGTGTCTGTGTGTGTGTGTGTGCAGGACATCCGACGTGTCTTCAGTTCACTGTAAACATGATGCAGGCCGTGAGGACGTACCGGTGGCAGTGCATCGAGTGTAAATCCTGCAGCTTGTGCGGAACCTCGGAGAACGATGTAGGACTTTCAGATTTACATCACATTCAGGGTTTTTCACAGTGTTCCGGATGTTAGAACCGAACAGCACAGGAAAAAATACAAAACCAGCTGTCAGCATGTTTCACCACCAGGTGGCAGCAGTCGACTGTTTGTGATCTGTTTATGATCTGTTTGTGATCTGTTTATGATCTGTTTGTGATCTACTTGTGATCTGTTTGTGATCCGTTTATGATCCGTTTGTGATCTGTTTGTGATCTGTTTGTGATCTGTTTATGATCCGTTTGCGATCTGTTTGTGATCTGTTTATGATCTGTTTGTGATCTGTTTATGATCTGTTTATGATCTGTTTGTGATGTTCTCGTTTGTAAGTCACTTTGGATAAAAGCATCTGCTAAATGTAAATGTAACCTGAAACCTTACATTTGACTTAAACAAGTTAGAACATATTTTATTAGTTATAAATAATACAGGCTTAAAGGTTTTACATTTAAATAAATTCATTTAAAATGATGTTTATCTTTTGATTGTCAGAATGAATTTTCGGGTTTAATCTGATTGTTTGAACATCGTGACCGTGTGCTGTGTCTCTCAGGATCAGCTCCTGTTCTGTGATGACTGTGATCGGGGGTATCACATGTACTGCCTCAAACCCCCCATGAATCAGCCCCCTGAGGGTAACCCCATTCATCTCTTTAAACATAAAGCTCATATCAAGTCCTGATCAATATCACTTTATTTAATCATTTATCTTTTATTAATATTTTTGGGTGACAGGGAGCTGGAGCTGCCATCTCTGTGTGAACTTACTGAAGGACAAAGCATCTGCGTTTGGAGATCTGTAAGTCAGAAGAGACCCTCAACCTGATGAGGACACAACTCAGTGAGGATGAGGATGATTACAGCACAGTGAGCCCAGGACAGAACCCTCACATTCACTAACTGCAGCTGCAGGGTAAAATGGAGGGGGTGGGGGTCTTTTTTAAATGGTTTATTTGATGGGTTTTTTTTTTTTTTTTTTTGGGGGGGGGGGGGGGGGGTTGTGCTTTGGAGTCACTTAAGGTACATTTATAGTTCCTGAAAAAAACTGCTAATGAGAGACGACCGAAAATCGAGTATGTGCTTCTGATGTAGCTGTGCGTCGTAAACTCCACCTACACATGACACTCAGCATCATAATCGACGTGGGGTTTGGTTTACAGACACAGTCTTTTCTGTGGTGGGTTTGTATGTTCTCCCTGTGTCACATTGGAGATTGTTAATTGACCCGGCTGTAAATATGTTCTTTATAAAATGTAAAGCACTTTGAATTGCTTTTGTATAAAAGGTGCTTTTGAAATAAACTTGCCTCGGTGCAAAAACACTACAGAAATGTTCTTTGTGTTTTGTAACAATCTTTTTTCAAAAAAAAAAAAAAAAAACACCTCTACATCGAGACACGGTCCTTTTACCTCACGCAGAACACAAAAGTCCACAATGGTGTATTTTCAATGTCATCGACTACGTCGACCAATCACCACCACCCAAGTTTAAAATGATGATGCATTTTGTAATAAAATCATAATTATCAAACTAATGACATCATCAAAAAACACCTTTAACATCCGGTAATGAAAAACATCGTCGAGAAACAGACTGATGTGAAAACGTTGTTCAGTTGATGTTCTTCACTCAACAATCACCTCAAAAACGTTCAACAGTTCAAAACTGAATTAGTTATGAAGTAAAGATGACGTCTTCATGGAGTTTCTCTTTTATTTAATTACAGAGTTGTGTGTTCATATCTGTAACGATCAATTATACACTCCAAAAACACAAGTATTAGGACACACACCTTATTCAGTTCATTCAGTCTCATTATTTTAACCAAACACACAGACATGTGCACCTCCAACCAACCACCTGAAACACATGGTCTGAAAACACAACTGCAGCTTTGACCTTAACTTCATTCAACACTTTTGGAACGAAATAGAACTGAGATTCTCGTCCATTAGTGTCGAACTCACAAACTCACTTCTGGATCATTAAAGTTTTAAATCCTTCTCAGACGTGTGGACGCTGTTCTGGATGCCACGGTCAGATCTGCTGAGTGAGACGTTCCTGTCAGTGTAATGTGGAGGTGTCCTAATACATCAGTTTGTGTGATTTACTTACATGCATCATCATCATCATCATCATTAAAATAAACGCTAACCCTAAAATATATTTTCAGGAATGTGGTGATACAGGATTTCTGTTCTTTTATTTAATTATTTTATAATCATATCAATAAAGCGATGTATAGATCAGACATCAGCAGGAATCCAATCAGGCAGCATCTCTAATTCATTTTATTATATGTTGAGTTTCTGTATATACATGCACACACACACTAACACATTCATCCTTACTGTGTGTAAACACACACACACACACAGATGCGCGCACATTGTTTGAGAATGGAGACAGAGGTGACGAGTTGCTCGGCGTTGCTCAGTTCAGTTCTGTATCTCTGGCAGTGGTGCTGCTTTCAGAATACACACCGTGTGTGTGTGTGTGTGTTAGAGGCAGTGTATGAACCTCCCCGTCCACATGGCAGTACCTCAGTGGAACCGGATCCATTCCCTCTGTGAGGCGGACGGTTCCGTGAGTTCTGCGTCTCGGTCTCAGGGTGATTGACAGGTGGAATTTAATTACAGCTAATTGGACATGATTAATTACACACACAGCTGTAAATGGAACTGTTTGGTATCAGATCACTGTGGATGGTTCCATGTGGAACTCTGGTTTAAAGGGAACTGTTTGAAGTCAGGATGCTGAACTTTTGAGGTGTTACAGCCTTTAATACACAACATTTAACATTAAAGAATTTTACCCTACATCATTAAAAATAAACTCAGTTTTTAATAACTGAACACGCAGCAATTCAATGTCAGCTATATTGTGATTATATTTAATAAAATCCATTAAGATGTAAATCATTTAATTAATGAGTTTGTTCATTTTGCTTCATATTTATTGTAACGAGTGTAAAAGCAGCTCAGTTTGAAGGATGTGGATGAACTCGATCTACTCTGAACGATTTAAACTAATTAATAATCTAAATAGTTAAAACGAGTTAGAGTTCTGTTGACGGTTAATTATGTATGTTAATTACATGATAATTGCGGTCTGAGTTTTGATCGACTGATTGATTGATCCCAGGTGTTTTCCAATTCACAGACTGGGAAGAACATGCAAACTCCACACAGACTGGGGAGAACATGCAAACCACAGCGAGTGGACCAACGGTGAGATGTACTAATGTCAGTCCTGCACTGAGCTCGTTAATGTTACGTTTCTAAACTGTTTGAACTGATAATTGGATCTGAAGGTCATTTGACTGAGGGGTGGATGATGGTGATGTTTGAACATCTCAGACCTGCAGCGCTGCAGATCAGGGTTCCTGCTCAGTGAGTGAAGGTTCGGCCGGCAGCTCTGTGGAAGGTGATTGGCTGATGCTCAGATTCCAAAGCAGACGTCGTTTACATTCAGAGATTTTCTTTTTGGAAGGCGAGGCAGAGGAACAGAGGCGGAACCGGGCGAGCTACGTCCGAATCTCAGGTGGAAGCAGAATCTATTTGGATTAAAGGCGTTTGGAAGGGAAGGTTGACGGCGCGGTTCCTGTTCATCCCTCAGAGGTGAGCGCTCCGAACAGCACGGCCTCCGTTCACATGTTAAAACCCGTCGGTCAGCAGCTCTGACCCCACCCTGAACCTCTCCTCTGGAATGTTCTGGAAATGGTTAAATACGTCCCTCTTTCTATAAGTTGCTGTGGATTTATTGCATGCTGTCTGCGTGGCGCGCCGTGCCGGGAGCAGCCGCTCGTCGGGCCGAACGTGTAAATCACGAGGATCTACCTGCTTCCTCATGGAGGCGCCGCAGCAGCTCAGAGGCTCATCGGGGTTCATCAGGATCCAGAGCTCATCAGGAGGACTGCATTAAACCCGTCAGCCGCTTCCCCGTCAGAGACTTGCCCTGAAACGCAGTATGGAACAGTTATTTCAATTACATTTGGTTCAGTTTTTTAATTATCAGCAGTTTTTTTGTGGAGTTGGCATGTTCTCCCTGTCTGTGAACGTGGGGTCAGGTCATGTGATTAACTGGTAAAATTTTCAAATGTTCCCATTGTGCTGGGATAGGCTATAGACACTGTATTGATTTGAAATTATTTGATTCAAAGCTTCCACAGGTAACGCCACAGACATGGGGAGAACATGCAAAATAGATCCCAGCTGTCAGACTGGGTAGAAGCGTCACAGAGTCCCGGTTGAGTACGGGAAGCTGGGACTCACCACGCTGCGGGTGAACTTCTCCAGAGACGTGCGTCGACCCTGCTCGCTTTCAGGCTGCAAAGCAACGGAACACAGGGATTCAATTACACAACAGCCTCGTTAATCAGGGACTCATTAGCATCCCAGAGTCAGAGGAGGACAGAGTCCCAAATAAAAGCAGCACCACTAAAGTGAAAACACTAAAGTCATATAATATTAAACATTATTCAATTAGAGCGAGCAAAAGGTCCGATTATATATAATAAATAATTAATATACTAAGATACTAAACCAAAGAGTGTAGAGCGTCCACCACCCGACTTTATAGTCTGTAAAAGCTGCTGTTACCAAAATTATTGAACAGAATGATCACAAATTTTGTAAATCAATTACAAAACCTTCCCTCTGCAGAATCGATCATCTGTAGTGCTGTTTGAAGGCAGAAGGTGGCAGTGTTGCACTACATTGGTTCAGATACAGTACAGGTTCTTTACTACTGAGCTAGTTCCTAAGACTGAACTAAAACAGAGTAGGAACCTTTTAAACTCTAATTAAAGGGATTATTTAAATGTGAAGTTAATGAGTTCATTAAGCTGCGGTCACAGCGGACATCAACATCTGCACAGCACTGTAAACATTCATCCAGCTGTTCAGTGATGATGAAGAAATAGCGTGTACCTTACAACCTCAGAGCGCTTATAGAACCCGAGGGCCTCGGGGTCCCTGTCCCAAACCAGCGGGTTCTAACGTACCTTCTTCTTGGCCAACAGCAGGTCCTGATAAGCACTGGAGCGCAGGAAGCGTGTGTAGCTGTCACTCTTCATCAGCATGTAGATGTGGTCCTGAAGATACCAAGATCAAAGTGAACGGATGCACAATTAAAAACAACAATTAACCCCAACAATTAACCCCAACAATTAACCCCCAACAATTAAACCCAACAAATAAACTAAACACAGTGAGGTTTAATTCATTAGTGGACCTCTAGCTTTCAGAAACATATTTTATACCAAAGTCTGATGTTTTTCTTTATAAACCTTTAGTTTTTCTTTATTTAATCTTTCTATACCTTCAGCCTAAACAATTGAAACAGTTTGGGGAAGGCCCGGTACCACGTTGCTGTTTGGGTCCGGTTACCTGGGCGTCCTCGAAGCTGTAGCGACCGGGGTCCTTCAGGTTCTGACTGGTTCTCTCATAACTGTGAGAGTCCAAGTTGATGGAACTGGGAGCTCCTTCTGCCAGAAACTCCTGCCAGATCTCCTGAGCACGAACCGCCACGTCCTGAAGGGGGCGCCGCTTCAAATCCTGAACCGCCAACCAGAATCTGAACTCAGAGTGAGATTAAAACCATCTTAAACACTGGCCTGAAGATCAACCTCCATCTCCTGATCTAAACATCTCAAACTGTGAGAGCACCAGAGACGAAAGACAAAGAATTCAATAAATAACAATTAATCAAAGTGAAGGTTTAACAGACGAAGGTTGATCATCAGCGTCAGACCAACATCAGAACTCAATCCATTAAAACATCCTCAGAACAAAGAACCGGAGCGTAAATCATTAACGCTGTGATGTCACCGCCGCATGGTGGAGTGGAGCACATTAGATGACATCATCAGCCCATTAGCGCACTAATGAATGAGTAATTATCAGAAGAACACGTCATTCCCAGAGCTGAGACTCAGAACGCTCCCTCTGCGTCCTCTGTCCGTATCCATCTCAGCTCTGCGATCCGGGAGCGTTAAGGAGGAACCGCCCAGCTCTCAGATTCAGGAACCGGATTATCTCCATCAGGTTCCGCTGACGTCTGCGTCCTCTAAAGGACACTCCGGGGCTTACGGACGCACACCATACTCACTGAAGGTTCTCCGAGCTGAACTCAGACTCCAGGAACTTGAGGAACTGATCCCGTCCCACTGGATCCTTCAGAGCCTCGTCCAGGGAAAAGCCCCACTTCCTCACCCTCTGCTGACTCGGCTCTTTACTGATGAAGAGCAGAGCGATGACGACGTGAGCTCATCAGCTTCTAATTCAGAATGATCTCCACTTTATAAACATTATTACCCCCCCCACTCTGTGTGTGTGTGTGTGTGTGTGTGTGTGTTTTACTGAATGTAAACCGTACAGACCTGGCCTCCTGCTCCCAGAAGGTGCAGTCGTCCCCGATCCAGGGGTTGGATGGTTCTGGGGGACAAATAAACGGGTCGTACTCCAAATACTGCTCAGTGTGACTCATCAACCTGCAGAACATGAACCCACATCACCATGGAAACCACATCTGTAAACATCATACAACATACAGACATCACCCCCCCCCCCCATCACGGCCTGGCCACTCAATCAGAGCCTGAGATTTCTGATCGCAACCCCCCCCCCCCCCCCCCCCCCCGTCCGTCCGTCCGTCTCTGAAGTCCACAACTCACTGAGTCAGACTTTAACTTCTTGTCAAAAACTGTGACCTCATTAACACGACCCCTGACCTCCAACGACCCCCTGTATCAGACCTATAAAACTCCAAACCTGTTACAGCCCATACACACTCCTGACAGAGAGTCAGAACCCAATCACACACTCACACACACACACACACACACACACACACACAGAGGAGTGGTGGTGTCAGACTGGATGATCAGACTGTGAGGACGAGCTTCATGCTCAGAGCTTCAGGATAAATGTATTGATGAACTGCCCGATGCAGCAGCAGCTTTAAAGAGCTGCCTAATGACCAAAGCTGCCTCAACACCGCCGGCGTGACGGAGACGAGATGGAGACGTGATGGAGGAGATGGAGACGAGATGGAGGAACCGGGTCACTCACGTTTCAGCCACCTTGGACATTTTCATGCAGTGTCTGTCCAGCTGTGTGTTCAAAAACCGGATCTGTAACAGAAACATGTGTTTGTAAGAGAGACACACCCCACATCCTGCCTCCCCTGTACCCCTCCCCATACCCCCTCCCCCGATGGACAATGAAAAGTGTAGGAACTCTGATTGGTCGGTTCAGATGATGAACAGCAGCAGTTCCTCTCAGACAGGAACAGACATGGAGAACCCTGAACGTCCAGCCTAACGTCCTGCGTGTCTCTGGACTGTGGGAGGAAGTGGGAGTCCCGGGTGTAAACCCACTCAGGTACAGAGTGGACCTTTGTTCAAGCCACCGGGGGACGGAGTCCAGGACGTTCCTGCTGGTGGGCGGTGGAGCCGCAGTGCTGTAGCTAAACAGAGCCTGTTCTGTTTTTAACTGACTCATCCATACGGCTCGGTTCTCCACCGTCTGACCTCATACATCACACAACAACAAACTCCAACCACACACACACACACACACACACACACACACTCCACTACACACACCTCTCAACACCAGAACAATCCGCTACCTGGATTTACTTTGTTTTATTATTTCTTCAGTGTTTATCTACACATTAATCATAATCATCATCATCATCATGTACTCACCTCCTTCTCCACGTCGTCCTTGGTGTCCTTCCTGATTTGTAGTAAATGTGAATGTACAGGACTCTGAGTCTGAGTGTCTTCGACTACACCATACACAGACTGCACACACATATTAAATATAAATATAAAATATAAAATACTATTTTTTTGGGAACCAGACAATAAAATCAGAGGAGCTTTATTTGGGAAGTTTATTCATGACCCCGTGACCTCAGGGACAAAAAACCCAGCCACGTATTCTGGATACATATATGAGGAGAACATACAAATTTTACCCAAGAGCGGCATGAACCCAGTTGCAGGTCTTTTTGTTGGAAAGGTTATCACACACACAGTACCTTCTTGACGCGGTGTGGGTTCTTCATGCGGCGGCACTTGCGGATGTCCATCTCGGTGGTGTTGACGCAGCCCGGCTGTGGGTGACAGAGTGGGTGTTTAATTTGGACGGGCGTGGCTCTGTAGTTTCAGATGGAGTGAAGGGTTCATACATCACAATCAGAGGAGCAGGACCCCGCAGGAGCCACAGTGTGACCCCACATTCACCATATTCAGATTAAAGATTGGGAAATCACACACCACTGGACGGTAGACGTCCCAGAATGCCCTCTCCTGACTGTCCAGGATCTTTCGCTCGGTCTTGTCCTTCTTCCTGTCGATTCTGAGTGATCAGGAGAAGACACCGTTACTGACCCGTCCACCCGTCCACCCGTCCACCCAGTGTTCATCATAATGTCTGATTCTCAGTCCGCTGAAGACTGAGAAACCTTTACCATACAGAACCCTGAAACTCTGCCCTCTGCTGGCAGGATGGTCATGGTGCGTTCTAAGTGGGTTTAAAGATCATACTGCGATCAGCTCGGACTGAAAAGATCAAATGTGAGGACAGAGGCGGTCCTTACGGCGGGGGAAAGGACGCTCCTGAAAGCCTGCCAATGCGAGTGCTCATCAGCGCTGCGAGAGCTGCGAATTCATCTCCATTCCTGCCACCTCACTCTTACATAACTGACATTTCAGACACGGCTGCTCTCGGCGTCTCCCGCACCCATCTGTCTAACTGTCCCCAGTCTCTCGGCTCCTCGGAGGAGAACATACCAACGTCCGACTGAAGACCCCGCTCAGATGAGCAGTGAGATGGAGAGCAGAGGGTTCAGACATCATGCAGAACGCTGTGGAACCCGGGTGGTCCAGATGTTTACAGTCAGAGTGAAACCAACCCGGACTAATTACAGTTAACTCAATTAGTGTTCCTGCTCAGATTAATCACCTTTAATAAAGCTCGTCAGCTTTCATTCATCTAACGGTTTGGAGATTTTAATCTCATCACGTCCTTCAGACTTTAATCCTTCAGATTACAGTTTCAGCTTTATTTACAAATCACTTTATTTTGTCTGATGACACACACACACACACACACACAGACCTGCAGTCATTTCATATTGGTATGCACTTGATGATTTGGGCCTGTAGGAGGAACCATTGGGGGAACCTGATCTAAAACAGCACCCTCAGCTGGAGCGGTTGTGAACACGTGTGTTGTTGTGTGTTCTGGGGGTAAACAAGACGTTGCCATGACGACTTGCACTTACCTGACCTGAGCCTCCGCCTGCATGAAGATGAACTCCCACTTCCTGGAGAACGCCCTCTGCAGCCGCGCCAGGTTCTCCTGGAGGATCAAAGAGGAGAGACGTGGCGTTATGGACCTGATGCACCGAAACTGAACGGGCCTTCCCCAAACTGATACACACAGCATTAACATTAATGAAGTTCAAATGATTTCAGATCTGCTCTGTGTGATGGGTCGCAGTGGGATCATGGTGTGTGTGTGTGTGTGTGTGTGTGTGTGTGTGAGGGCCAGTGTGATGAAGGTCCTTAATCACGTACCGCTTCATAATCAGCCAGTTCCAGTCGCGTCTTGTTCTGCATCGTCCGCTTGCACAAATAAATCGCTGAGAAAGAAATAAACAACAATTACACAAAACACACACACACACACACACACACACACACACACACACACACACACACAAAAACACACACAAACAATGTATGAAGACATCACAGCTCACCGTAATCGGTGTTCTCTGGCTCCCAGCAGTTCGATGGCCAGAAGAACGGAGCCTAAAGAGAACACGGACAGAACCTCAACTTCACACTTCAGACACTCAGGTACCACAGGGGAGTACGGTTCCATCAGAGCACCTGCTGGTTCCTCCAGGAACTGACCTGAAAGCGATAGAAGGTTCCGTCGTCCTTCAGGGTGAGAACGTGGTCTGAGATGGGGAAGATGTAACCCTGAGCGGCGATCAGACTCCCGACGTGCAGAGCCTCGGCTGGAAGAGCAGGCGTCAGTCGGGGGGTCGGGGGGGGGGGGGTGTCCAAAACTGTATCAGCTCGACCTACCTGGATCATCGATGCACAGGTTCTTCATCAGCCACTGAACGATGTCAGAACCTGAGGGGTACCAACACAGAGGTGGCAGGTTCATAAGTATGTGGCCGGAGAACCTTCATCCATTTAACATGAATCAGCGTGATGAGATTCCAGAACTAATATCTAATTAAACTAATTAAACTTTATGTTCCTATAATTCACTTTATGAAGTTCAGAATGTGAACCACACTCAGAACCTTCACTGAAGAATCTTGAATCAGATGGTTCTAAATGCTGTACTGTAATGACCATACAGACCCGACGCTAACGTGAGCGAGAGAGAGAGAGAGAGAGAGCAGATGAAGCTCCTCACCTGTCACCACACTTGGGATCTTCGTCATGAAGCTCTTGACGGTTCTAAGCGGCACGCCCTCGTCCTCATCCTGGATCCGCGTGATGACGTCCTCGATCTAACGGCAGAAACCAAAACAGATATATATATATATATGATAACAGATGTTCTGAAGACGTCCTGGGGTTCTGAAGGTTCTGTACGCTGATGCTTTGGTGTGGATGTACATTAACCCTGATGCTCAACAATCAGCTCCGTTCTTCTTCCACAGACTGGAGCGGATACTTCATGCAGCCCTGTGATGAACCGGGATAGGCCCTGAATAAATTGAGGTTCAGATGGAGCGAGGGTGTGTGTGTGTGTGTGTGTGTGTGTGTGTGTGTGATTATTCGATCGTGCTGAATCTGAAGCAACAGAACGTTTGAACGAGAGGCTCTTCAACCAGAACGGCAGATCTTCTGTCCTTCAGAGAAAATCTCTGGGTTTTTAAGGAGCAGCAGATGTGAGCTGTGAGAGCTCCTCCTCAATCAGCCCACCCTCACAAACCTGATTAGAACGTCCCTGCAACCGCCCCTCACTGAGAGGACGAGGACGAGCACGGAGCGGAGACCAGGCGTGAGTGGCAGAGTCGTTTAGGGGACGTGGACGAGGGGACGCTAACGACCCAGACGCCGGCTCATCAGTGCTGAACGCGGGTGCCGCTCTACTGTACAATGAATGTAGGCCAGTGAGAGCGGGCGGAACCCTGCGGGGGGCGGCGTGGTTCCAAAGAGAACTGCAGGAGGACGATGTGTGAACAGCACACAGGAACTCTGTGAGGACCACGCCGTCTCAGACCTCAGAACCTCCTGCAGCGTGATGAGGGGCAGGGCGTGCTGGTCTTTCAGGCTGCTTTGATGCAGGAACAGAAAGCTTTGGGATCAGGCTCCGGTTCCACGCAGAACCCTACAGAACCCACCATACAGCTGCAACATTAAACACCTGGAGCTGCAGGTGAGGCCTGAACTCACCTGAACTCATCTCACATCAAAGAACATCACTGTAACACCAACATCTGAGAACCTTTAAACCAGACGGAACCCAAAGCTCACAGCACAGAGAGAGACAGACAGAGAGACAGACAGAGACAGAGAGGGAGAGAGCGAGAGAGAGAGAGAGAGAGAGAGAGAGACACAGAGACAGAGAGAGAGACAGAGAGAGAGAGAGACTCCAAGTTTACCACAGAACACATTAAACACTCACAAGACTCAATCGACATTCCAATTAAAGACAGAGGTGAAAACAAAACAGTTCAGGAAGCAGCCTTACACACACACACACACACACACACACACACACACACACACACATTATTTCCTGGGAGGTACCATCCTAAAACCCTCATCCAATCTGCCTAAACTACTGCAGTGCACACACACACACACACACACACACACACACACACACACACACACACACAGGGTCCCTCCCTCCCTCGTTTAGTAAAGTGCATTAAGCTTTGATGTAATAAAGCCATTAGTTCTTCATTAGGAGAGTGAACGGTTCTCAGCAGCGTGAGGATGGAACCTCAGTAGGTTCTCCTGCTCTGTGAACCAGGAGCAGCACATCTCTCCATCATGGAAGCCGGGACTGCAGGGGCGAGGCTCTCACCTCTTAAGTCTCCATGGCAACACATCCAGTCAATACGCTGCATTTACCAACATTTAATTACAAACTGTTAGAGACTTTAGTTACAGGAACACACCACGCTTCTGCTCTGAGACAAACCAGAGGACACGCTTCTGCTCTGAGACAGACCAGAGGACACGCTTCTGCTCTGAGACAGACCAGAGGACACGCTTCTGCTCTGAGACAGACCAGAGGACACGCTTCTGCTCTGAGACAGACCAGAGGACACGCTTCTGCTCTGAGACAGACCAGAGGACACGCTTCTGCTCTGAGACAGACCAGAGGACACGCTTCTGCTCCGAGACAGACCAGAGGACACGCTTCTGCTCTGAGACAGACCAGAGGACACGCTTCTGCTCTGAGACAGACCAGAGGACACGCTTCTGCTCTGAGACCGACCAGAGGACACGCTTCTGCTCTGAGACAAACCAGAGGACACGCTTCTGCTCTGAGACAAACCAGAGGACACGCTTCTGCTCTGAGACAAACCAGAGGACACGCTTCTGCTCTGAGACAAACCAGAGGACACGCTTCTGCTCTGAGACAAACCAGAGGACACGCTTCTGCTCTGAGACAAACCAGAGGACACGCTTCTGCTCTGAGACAGACCAGAGGACACGCTTCTGCTCTGAGACAAACCAGAGGACACGCTTCTGCTCTGAGACAGACCAGAGGACACGCTTCTGCTCTGAGACAGACCAGAGGACACGCTTCTGCTCTGAGACAAACCAGAGGACACGCTTCTGCTCTGAGACAAACCAGAGGACACGCTTCTGCTCTGAGACAGACCAGAGGACACGCTTCTGCTCTGAGACAGACCAGAGGACACGCTTCTGCTCTGAGACAGACCAGAGGACACGCTTCTGCTCTGAGACAAACCAGAGGACACGCTTCTGCTCTGAGACAAACCAGAGGACACGCTTCTGCTCTGAGACAAACCAGAGGACACGCTTCTGCTCTGAGACAGACCAGAGGACACGCTTCTGCTCTGAGACAGACCAGAGGACACGCTTCTGCTCTGAGACAAACCAGAGGACACGCTTCTGCTCTGAGACAGACCAGAGGACACGCTTCTGCTCTGAGACAAACCAGAGGACACACTTCTGCTCTGAGACAGACCAGAGGACACGCTTCTGCTCTGAGACAGACCAGAGGACACGCTTCTGCTCTGAGACAGACCAGAGGACACGCTTCTGCTCTGAGACAGACCAGAGGACACGCTTCTGCTCTGAGACAGACCAGAGGACACGCTTCTGCTCTGAGACCGACCAGAGGACACGCTTCTGCTCTGAGACCGAACCAGAGGACACGCTTCTGCTCTGAGACAGACCAAGGACACGCTTCTGCTCTGAGACAGACCAGAGGACACGCTTCTGCTCTGAGACAGACCAGAGGACACGCTTCTGCTCTGAGACAAACCAGAGGACACGCTTCTGCTCTGAGACAGACCAGAGGACACGCTTCTGCTCTGAGACAGACCAGAGGACACGCTTCTGCTCTGAGACAGACCAGAGGACACGCTTCTGCTCTGAGACAAACCAGAGGACACGCTTCTGCTCTGAGACCGACCAGAGGACACGCTTCTGCTCTGAGACAGACCAGAGGACACGCTTCTGCTCTGAGACAAACCAGAGGACACGCTTCTGCTCTGAGACAGACCAGAGGACACGCTTCTGCTCTGAGACAGACCAGAGGACACGCTTCTGCTCTGAGACAGACCAGAGGACACGCTTCTGCTCTGAGACAGACCAGAGGACACGCTTCTGCTCTGAGACAGACCAGAGGACACGCTTCTGCTCTGAGACCGACCAGAGGACACGCTTCTGCTCTGAGACAGACCAGAGGACACGCTTCTGCTCTGAGACAGACCAGAGGACACGCTTCTGCTCTGAGACAAACCAGAGGACACGCTTCTGCTCCGAGACAGACCAGAGGACACGCTTCTGCTCTGAGACAGACCAGAGGACACGCTTCTGCTCTGAGACAGACCAGAGGACACGCTTCTGCTCTGAGACAGACCAGAGGACACGCTTCTGCTCTGAGACAGACCAGAGGACACGCTTCTGCTCTGAGACAGACCAGAGGACACGCTTCTGCTCTGAGACAAACCAGAGGACACGCTTCTGCTCTGAGACCGACCAGAGGACACGCTTCTGCTCTGAGACAGACCAGAGGACACGCTTCTGCTCTGAGACAAACCAGAGGACACGCTTCTGCTCTGAGACAGACCAGAGGACACGCTTCTGCTCTGAGACAGACCAGAGGACACGCTTCTGCTCTGAGACAGACCAGAGGACACGCTTCTGCTCTGAGACAGACCAGAGGACACGCTTCTGCTCTGAGACAGACCAGAGGACACGCTTCTGCTCTGAGACCGACCAGAGGACACGCTTCTGCTCTGAGACAGACCAGAGGACACGCTTCTGCTCTGAGACAGACCAGAGGACACGCTTCTGCTCTGAGACAGACCAGAGGACACGCTTCTGCTCTGAGACAGACCAGAGGACACGCTTCTGCTCTGAGACAGACCAGAGGACACGCTTCTGCTCTGAGACAGACCAGAGGACACGCTTCTGCTCTGAGACAGACCAGAGGACACGCTTCTGCTCTGAGACAAACCAGAGGACACGCTTCTGCTCCGAGACAAACCAGAGGACACGCTTCTGCTCCGAGACAGACCAGAGGACACGCTTCTGCTCTGAGACAGACCAGAGGACACGCTTCTGCTCTGAGACAGACCAGAGGACACGCTTCTGCTCTGAGACAGACCAGAGGACACGCTTCTGCTCTGAGACAAACCAGAGGACACGCTTCTGCTCTGAGACAAACCAGAGGACACGCTTCTGCTCTGAGGCTTTGCAGGTTGTCCGTCCATCGCGGGGGGAGAACTCTGATGTCTTGGGGGACTGTGGTTCCTGGACCATGGCTGTGGGGATCAAAGCACCTCTGATCTCCTCAGAGAAGCTGAAACGTTCCTCTCTTTAAACAGAAGTCAAAAATGAAGGTGATTTGCAGAACCCGCTGGAGGAACAAAGGGACAGCAGTGTGGGAGGCTTTGGACAGTCTTCATCAAAGACACCTTTATTTCTGGAGAATTAACAGATGGAGCGCGAGTGGAAGCGTTCTAAGCTTCTGGCAGACACTGAAGCTCGGCCTCTGCAGGGACGGATCCTGAAACGGGCTGAGTGGGCTGCAGCCCAAGAACATCCAGAACACCCAGAGAACATGAGCTTCTACAACAACAAGTACCATAACCATACATCTGATTCATCTGAACATCTGAACCTGAAGGGTGAGGACACCTCCACAGAACAACCTGCAGGTCAGCCGTCTCAGGATGGACAAAGCCTCCATGAACACACGGAGGAGTGAAACGGATGAGGAAGACCGACCGACCTCCACCTCACCTTTGGAAGCATTAAACAGGACTGGAGTGGACTGGGTTCCCCCTCGGTGGTTCCTGAACTGAACACAGTGTGATGATGCAGCATTGGTTATGACTCTGGAACCCATCTCCACCGGGCTGCAGAGTTCTCTCTCATGATGACAAGGTGAACTCATCTCGACTCCCACGGCAGGTCTCGGGTCCACTGACCGCCGGGGTTCTGCGTCAGTCTGTGTTAAATTTATCTTCTCCTTTAAACCCTCGGAGTTCCTGGGTGGCCTTGCAGGCTCGTTCTGTTCCCCTCATTCGTTCTTAACTGTTCTTAAGGCAGTCGGCGTTCCACCTACGCTCGGATGAGACATCGGCTTTTGTTTCTCGAGTACTTCAGAAGATAGAACAGAATAACACCAAACTATGAGGAAGATCAACTCAAAAAATGTTTGTTAACCGTAAAACCAACAGTGACCCAGTCTGATTATTATTATTAAATTATTATTAGCAATGTTCCAGCCTGGTGTCACCGCCACATCAAATAAAACCTCCTCTGAGCACAGCACCACCACCATACCTCCACCACCACCACCACCCACACCACCACCACCACCACCACCACCCCACCACCACCACCACCACCACCCACACCCACACCACCACCCCACCCCCCAACCCACCACCACCACCACCCACACCACCACCACCACCACCACCACCACCACCACCACCACCACCACCACCACCCACACCACCACCACCGCCACGGTCCAGGCTCTCTGAAGGCGTCTCTCTGGATTAATGTGTCCTGCTCTACGGCCGGCCGAGGTGACAGAATGGCAATTAGAGCGACCTTAAGTGTTCTTACTGAGGGCATCCATCTAACAACAAGGTTTAACACCGAACAGCTACACACACACACACACACACACACACACACACACACACAATAAAACATTTCTGACTGACCTTTATTGGTTGAACCCTAACCTTAACCCCCTGTAAACCCCAGCCCAGGACCCTCAGGCTGTTGCATGGCGAGCAGCACCCTCACACTCAGCAGCAGAACCTTAATGAGGATCTAATGGAGGTGAAATCAAAGTGACGCCTCTGGTCTGGAGTTTCTGGAGGTCTGGAGCTTCTGGAGTTCTGGAGCTTCTGGCCCGGTGTCACATCAGTGATGGTCACCGTGATGATTCAGTCTAATTAAAAGCCTAATCGAGGAACCAGAGAGGTTCACACAGAGCCGTGATGGAGCCGCGAGAACCTGAGCAGCACTGAGACCAGGCCATGCTCGTGGTTCGGCCAATTTAAACACACCTGTAGGGTCATCCTGAACCCGGGTCAGACTCTGACGTCCTGCAGACGTTCCACGCTGGATGTTCTGAGGTTCTGCGGAACACGGACTGATGGAGGCTCTGAGGTGGGTTTAAACGAAGCCCGTTCATTATTCAGACCCTTCCTCTGCCCCCCCCCCCCCCGAGCCCCAGCTTTTAAACCCGACTGCAGGATTTAATGAATCTTCTCTGCCTCGCTCGGCCTTTTCTCTCCTTATTAGAGCAGCTGATAATTCAAACTAATGATGTGTACGAGCTGGATAACCCCCCCCCCCCCCCCCCAATGAGCCTGAGGTGAAAACTGATCCTGTTAAAGGTGTTTTTATGGAAACGTATTAAGCGACTCTGTGGATTACATTCCGTACAAAAAGACCGAAAGCAGAACGAAGGGAGCGAATCGGAAAGCCGATCCACACCCCTGAATGAACGAGCCGGAGCCGGAGCCGGAGCCGGAGCCGGTCCTCTCCACAAACGCTCAGTTAACACGAAGGCTGAACAGCTCTGCATCACTCAGAACCATCACAGTGCACGCCGTGGACCGGAGCTTTGATTTTATAATGATCAATCATCGTTATCACTCTAATAAAGTGACCGCTCGCTGACGGCAGGCTTGTTCCGTTTCGCTCGCTGCTCAAAGAAAACCTACGTTCCGTCCAAAACACGGGAATAAATAAAACAGCGTGTTCTTTTGTTAAAGTTAAAGCTTTTTAAACTGCAGCCATCTCTCGGGTTCTAATCAGCCGCGTCAGCAGCTTTAATCACTGTAATTAATCTGAACTACAACAGAGAACTTCCCATCAGCACCTTCTCCCAAACTGCACCCGACTACATCACACACACACACACACCGTCAGAGACCATCACCATGAGATAACACATCAACAGCATCGTCAACATGAAGACCTGCAAGACCTGTGATCTGCTCCTGAACTCCTCATGAGGAGGTGCTGCTGGAGCTCTGCATTAATCAGACCTCTGAGCTGCTCCCTTCATCAGAACCCCATCAGATCTGCATCCAACAGAACGGCACAATCCAGCGCTCCATCACTTCAGGTTCCACCACAGACCCCACACCGCCGCTGGTTCTACAGGATGAGCAGGAAACACCACAGAACGGAGCTCACAAACGTTTTTAAACTCTCAGCTTTTTGTCCTCCTATAACGTCATGATCTAAAATAACAGCCATGTTGTTCAGCTGTATTGTACATGATGAGGGTTATATAAGGCATCATCATCATCATCATCATCATCATCATCATCACGCCCTAAATCAAGCTCAAGATGTCTTCATTCTTTTGAACACACAGCATGTCTTCATTATTAAAGGTGAAGTTTCTTGCCTCTATTCCTCCATCCTCTACACCAAAAG
>JAFMOC010000311.1:200000-202500 GCA_019802505.1 Corydoras sp. C115 | reverse complement strand
GAGCCAAACACAGGCGCCGTTATCACGCTTGTTTCATTAACAGACTTCTGAAGTGTTCCCTATCACAGATCTAGTGCACTTCGTAGGGGTCGAAGTGTTCGAATGTGACGCGACAACGTTTAGCGTAAACATTAAAAGCTTTAAAGTTTTAGTAAATGTTATTATTAATATTCGTGCGTTACATTCAGTCGTGTGTTTGATGTTAACACTTGCTGGCGTTTTAATGGTTTGTTTTTATGGTTTTTGGTTAAAAAGTGTTAAATAAATCAAGTTAAACTTAATAAAATAAACCAACCCGTATCGAGGTGCAGCGTGTGCACAGCGCCACCATGCTGTGTTGCTTGTTCAGAACCTCCTCCTTTTTGGAAAGGTGAGTTGTGTTATGTGTTTTAAACACTGTTCCAGGATCAGCACTGATGGAAGCTTTAAAGGCTCCAGGACAGAGTACACACACACACACACACACACACACACACACACACTCAGCCCCGCTCAGTGACCCGATTCAGGCGGTTGATTGTGAAGGGTCTGTGTTTTGGCCGTGCAGCGCGGCGCTGTGTGTGTGTGTGTGTGTGTGTGTGTGTGTGTGTGTGTGTGTGTGTGTACAGATTTATGTATACAGATATGTCTGGTCATTAATATTCCACTCGCTCTCTGTTTCAGGAACAAAGCAGCAGGACGGGAACAATGCGGGACGTTCTGCAGGTGTGCTGCCTTTTGTTCGGATGTCCGAGTCTAACCCGGACCCTTGCGGGCGGCGCGGGGCCCGGCTCATGGCTAATTCACAAGCGGCTCTTGATGAAGAGCAGGTCGGAGGTGTAAATTTGGCCGTGTCCCGCGGCGGACGGCTGTCTTTGAAATGGCCGGCGTCGCAGCGCCTGCCGGGATGAAGAGGAGCGTCAGTGCAGCTCCAACACAGACGTTCTGATTGTCCAGCTCGTCCAGCACCACGCCACCGCCGCACGGACAACGCCGCACGGACAACGCCGCACGGACAACGCCGCACGGACAACGCCGCACGGACAACGCCGAGCAATTATCTGTCATTCAGCCGCTGAGGCTTATTACACAAAAACAGAATAAACCTAAAAATAAAACCAAACTACGACGACAACATGAACAAACTAACACACACCGGTCATTAGGGTTCTATATAACGACCTGCTCGTTCAGCTCCACTGACAGATGGACTTTGTAGTTTTATAATCACAGACTGCAGTCCATCTGCTTTAGGTGAATTGCCACTTTAATATATATATATAAATGAGGGGCGTCACGGTGGACTTGGACTTTGGAGTGTGTTGTTGTGACAGACTCCAGCACTCAGTCCTGCAGTGAAGGTGTCCGTCAGGGCGGGGGGGGGTCCAATGATGGAAAAACAAACCTCTGCCTCTGACCCCCCACCAGACCGAGTAATTGCAACCGCACCCCTGGAGTTGAAACCCAAACCGAGACGGGCCCCCTGCCGTGTTTTTGGAGAGGCATGAAGGTCATGGCCGCCTCTCCGCGAGCCTCGTCCTGATTACTGAGGTAATGAGAAACTACAAACTACAAATCACTCAGCCGCAGCGCCGCCAACGTTCCACCGCCGTGCCGCCGGTCCCGGGTTCCTGCTGACCGCCGCGGAGCTTCACCTGTTAACAGCGGCGTTTCCACACCGTCCACTGACCTGCAGCCCGGACATCAGAGACAGGAGGCAGATTACAGGAGCGTTATCGGCCTCCGGACGTCCACACCCACCACATGCCCCTGGTGGCAGCTCTCCTGTCAGCCGGCAGTTATTAATGATCCTGTTAAAGGCATCAGGACCCGAGTTCTATTGATCTGTAACAGTAGATGTGTAAACACTGAGCTCCTCGTTCGCCCTGCCGCCCCCCCTCTCTCTCTCTCTCTCTCTCTCTCTCTCTCTCTCTCAGCAGGGAGCTGTGCTCTCTCTATCGTACTCCTCACTTCATTTTCAAACCAAATGAGGAACGCAAGTTTGGAGAGCCTCATTTTTCTTCGAGCCTCCTTCTCTGCGAGGACGCTGTGCCAAGAACGGCGGCGGCGGCGGCGGCACCACCGTGGGTGGTCATTAATTAGAGCAGAAAAATGTTCTGATGACAGAAGCCACCTGCGCTAACGAAGCAGGAGAGTCTGTGATGTATGGCTCTGCCCACCTGCTTCATCATTAATACATGTAATTAAACACAAAACCTTTGAAATGAAACGTCTGCTAACGACTCCCAAAGGTTTAGTGTTCCTGTGAGCGTAACCCTGTGTCCACTCTGACTCGGAGACAGGAGGTCATGTTTGGGATGCAGATCAGGACTGATGCTGAGGCTGAATGTCTGCAGGTCTCTGGATCATAAACCGGGTCCTGTCCCGTCTCTTCTGCTTCACTCTGATCCTGCACACTGTCCTCATCTAAACCCAGTGTGTCAGGGACACAGGAGGCTGCAGAGAGCCCGGTGCACCCTCACATCTGTGTCCTGTTCCCCAGAGTCAGAGGAGGACACCG
>JAFMOC010000311.1:150000-195000 GCA_019802505.1 Corydoras sp. C115 | reverse complement strand
GTTGCAGACGTCTTCACAGAGGAGACGGAAACGGAAAAGCAGCAGGACGTGTGATGGTACCCACTGCAGGTGTGATGAGGGGGGCAGAGTCCCAAATACAGGGGTCCAAGTGCACTTCAATCAGCAACAACGGTGGCCTGTGAGGACCTGAAGCGTCTGATGAAAGAGAGATCAGATGGTTATTGATCACTGAATTAAAGATCAGATAAAATAACCATGGAGGAGAGGGGGGGGGGGCAATGTAACGATGTCTGAGGGTCTGAGGGAGGGGGGGTGTCGGAAGGAAACGATGTCTGAGGGTCTGAGGGGGGGGGGGGGGGGTGTCGGAAGGAAATGATGTAACGATGTCTGAGGGTCTGATGCATTAGCGCTACATACAGATGAAAGATTAATAAGCTGCAGCTCTCAGGCTCTCAGGCTCTCAGGCTCTCACAGTGTCAGTTAAACCTTCAGAGACAGACGGACGTTTGCAGCACTGATAAAGATAAACTGTGAGATGTGGACTCCTCACACCCCACCCACCCCACCCACCCACTCCAGCAGATCTTAATTGTCCTGAGTGGCTTTACCAGCACCGTACACACCCACATGAGTCTGATGGTCCCACATGAGTCTGATGGTCCCACATGAGTCTGATGGTCCCACATGAGTCTGATGGTCCCACATGAGTCTGATGGTCCCACATGAGTCTGATGGTCCCACATGAGTCTGATGGTCCCACATGAGTCTGATGGTCCCACATGAGTCTGATGGTCCCACATGAGTCTGATGGTCCCACATGAGTCTGATGGTCCCACATGAGTCTGATGGTCCCGCTGGTAAAAGCCTTCTCTCTCTCTCTTGTTCAGATGTGAGGAAATGAAGCAGGAAGAAAAGCGAAGCACCTGAACCACCCACCATCACCGACAACACGGCCATGGGGCCCGGAACCGCACTGACACCAGGGGACCACAATGAGACCGGGGACCGCACTGAGACCGGAAACCGCACTGACACCGGGGGACCACAATGAGACCGGGGGACCGCACTGAGACCGGGGGACAGCACTGAGACCGGGGAACCGCACTGAGACCGGGGGACCGCACTGAGACCGGGGGACCGCACTGAGACCGGGGGACCGCACTGAGACCGGGGAACCGCACTGAGACCGGGGAACCGCACTGAGACCGGGGGACCGCACTGAGACCGGGGGACCACACAGCATGGACACAGTACACAACAGAGAGACAAACTGGAGGTTAACAGATTATTACACTGATCTCATTCATTCATTATCTTCTGCTTTATCCTGTATTAGGGTCGTGGGGGGGGGGGGGGGGGGGGGGGGGGGGGGGTTCCCCATGCCCATCCAGGGGAGAACGTCTCGGGCGCTGGGCAGATACTCACAGGACAGGACGCAATTTGGAGGATTCAATTGACTTGATCCATGTTTTTGGGACTGTGGGAGGAAACCGGAGGAACCCGGAGGAAACCCAGGCAGACACGGGGAGAACATGGTAACTCCACCCAGATTGGGATTTGAACCGGGAATCCCCAGCGCTGAGAGGAGAACATGCTAAACCACTAAACTGGCTTAGTGGTTTAGTATGTTCTCCTCTCAGCTCTAGGGATTAAATGTGATGAAGGTGAAACGTTATATATATTAATGTATTAAATGATCGAATCTCAGGAGGCCGAGGACTCGAACCTCAGGCCTGTGGACACCTGCATCACACAGGAGGCAGCACTCACACTCACACGCCGCCAGTGGGGTCACCTCACTCGGACATCTGCCCAACAACAAGAGAGAGAACCCTGAAACAACTCGTTAGAACATTAAACTCATTAACGAATCAGAAGTCTGTGATTTGGGAGGGGGGGCGCCTCGTCTGCCGCACCTCAGACGAACCGGGACACCGGAAGCACATCACACAGTGAAACTCGACTCAGTGAATCAGCATCAGTAGTTTGGTATGTTCTTCACTTTGTGGTGGTCGATCTGCTGTACCTGCATTTAAAACTAAACATAGTTTGTCTGAACTCCACCTGCAGCAGCTGCAGCTGCACCACTCTGCCTCCACACTGATGCTTTAGCACTAATCATCTGATGATGATGTCATCGATCAATCACAGGAACCGTATCAGGAACTTCAGGGCTGTAACGGCACGTTCCTGCTGACGTCCGGTCCGGGTGCGCACCACGCTCATCAGCACCTCATCAGCTGTTCGGTGCTTCGTTGAGTAACGGGACCATCAGAATGGGAACTGTGGCATGGTTGTTGGTGCCAGACTGAGTGATGACCTGCAGAGTTACTCACAACGCGGTGAGCAGATGTTTTACAGACAGGAGGACCTGAGTGAGAGCAGCCACTGACGGCTTCGTACCGTGTGCAGGTGGAACGGTTCTTGCAGAACCGGCCGGCCGAGCAAGAGACTGACCCCATCCATCAGCTCTGAGACGAATTAGAACAGAGACCCTCTCGTCCATCATCAGTGCGCCGGGTCAAAACGTTTTATTGTTGATCTAAAGCGAGCGTCCTCACGCAGGACGAAGGATGAGGGGAAAAGACAGGTCCTATTTCGGTCTCCCTCCGTCTCAGCGGATTAGGTTCCAGGCATCGTACGCGTGTCTGGAAATTGTGGTCAGTCATGCAATGAGCTCCTCACGGCTCATCCGAGAGCTCGGCCCGCAGTCGGGAGGGGAGGCCGCTCCGCCCGGCCGTCACTGAGGCACTCTGGGTAGGTGCAGTCAGTCTGAGAGCCGGCGGTTCGATATCCAGAGCCGTGTGCCAGAACTGAGAGCTTTCCAGTTCCCTCTCGGTGATAACGCGCACTCAAGCTTTCAATGGAACACATCCGCTTCCATTAGCTCCCTCTCTCTCTCTCTCTCTCTCTCTCTCTCGCTCACTCACATCATCATCCTTTTAAAGCCATTTACACTGTTTACAGGCTCGCCGTCGTTTCCATATCCTCAGACCTCAACATGTGAGTTTCTCCAGTTAATGGACGTTGACACCACTTGCCCTTTCCGACGGTCCTCAGATCAGATGATCAGGAAGCGCGGATTTGTTAATTTGTTCAGATGAAGCGATCCCAGCATGCAACTCACACAAACACGTCGATCATTCAGACGTCTACGGTCTGCAGTCAAACCTGCAACACCTGAACTGAGCACCCCCGGCAGAGAGCAGAGAGCAGAGTGTAATGGAGTTCAGGTTGTGCAGGTGGAGGACGGAGGCTGTGTGAGTACGCGAGGCGGTCCGGATCAGAGCAGGAGGGGCTCCGCGCCGGCGGCCTCGGCCGATTAGTCAGCGCGCCGCGCAATTATCCCGCCGCTCTCACTGCGAGGACAAAACACAGAGCTCTGACGGAGAGAGAGGACGAGAAGAAACACAAGAGACGCTGAATGACGTTCACCTATGAATATAAATTAATTTATTAAGCCAGCAACGGCAGTGTACATCTCATAGAGCAGACGGCAAGCGACCACGGCAGGAAAAATTACAGCACCGCAAATATCATATTTCTTTTTTTGGAATTTATTTGAGAAATGTTTAATACTGTTAAGACCATTTCTTTAAAACCTCTACACTTTACAAATAGAATGAACATCATGTGTAAACAGAACGTATTAAATATAATGCTTCTCAATGTGCACGTGGTTTAAACACAACCGATGCTCAGATTACAGATTACAAAAATCATGTTCCCTCCGTGTTCCCTCACACTCACACACACACACACACACACACACACACACACACACACTCAGGAAAGGCTAGAACTCTGAGGGGGAGTGGCTCCATCTACGTTTTGCACACAGCTAGAATATATACAGAGGAACTACAGTGCAAAAGGGACTCGGGGCGGAGCTAAACATTCACATCGTTAATATTCATGAGACTGACGTTGGAACCGGGTTAAAGAACGAGGCATCATATCGTAAACATACATAGCATTCCCAAAAAAACCTCGTCCTGATCGGAGAATGAAACTGTGACGGAAAAAAAACCCAAAATCAAAAGGAGGTGTTCATTCGCGCAGGCACATGTTCGTTCTCCATACTGTACACACCTGAATCGTTTGAGGCGGAGCTTCAGCTGGGGCGGTGACGGGAAAGGCTGGCTCACCTGCAGGAGGCAGACGGGAATCGTTTACAAATGATTCCTAGAACAGAATCGACTCTCGGTATATAGCAGCACAGCGCTGTGGCTCAGACCTCTCTGCACCACCCACTCTGTAATACACCATGAGGAGCAGGGGGCGGAGCTAAGGGCTGACCTTTGGCCTCGGTGGCCCCGTTTGGTCCCACGGTTCTAATGAAATGTAAACGCTCATCAGTGTCCTAACGAAGCGTGTTAATTAAAAGCCGGGACATTGGTCAGAGCTGGCTGATCATCAGCTCACCTGTGATTGGACGTTAGAAGCTGGAGGTTGTGTAAGGCCGGCCTCGCGGTTCCTCTGCTCTGAAGGAGACGGGGCGGCTGCAGACGGTGTTACAGACGGCGTGGTGTGACCTCCACCTCATTACACAGTGTTTTAACTGAGAGCGCACTACACGTGTGCAAAGCCGGGGGGGGCAAGGGGGGGGCAGAAGCTAATTACTGCAAAGCGCAAAGAAATGAGTTTTAAATGTCGTCCAGTAAATAAAGCAACCTTTGGATCAGCGAGCCATCAGCACGGAGTGTGCTGGGATAGGTCTTAATGACCCTCACCATCATCAGACATTAATGAACTGCTTACGACGGTATTTGATATGCTAATTAACGAGTTGGGTCAGAATGGAAGCAGCACTTCAAACGTTCCTCCATCCAACAACGGGAGAACATACAAACTCCACACCGGACCCACCGATCTCACATGAAACGTGCAGCTGGAAACATCTGGAAGGTTCCAGCCTGACCACGCCCCCTTTACTAAACGCCGGGTGTCTTTAGTTTGTAAAGCGTAAGAGGCGGGTCTGATCTCAGGGTGGGGGGGGGGTGGGGGGTGCAGATGTAATGAATCTGATCTGATCACCTGTATTCAGAACTGTCTGTGAAGCTGGCTCTCTAATCTCGTCCCGTCATCGGACATGTCCTCGGCTCTGACTGCGTTCCAGTGAAAGCGTGCGGTGTCCAGCAGCCGTTGGAACCGGTCCTGAGAAATGATCACTCATTACTGAGCTGCAGAGTGAAACGGTCTGACCGTTGGAGCCTCGCCCTCTCTCTCTCTCTCTCTCTCTCTCTCTCCTGATGCTTTACAGTTTAATAGGTGATGAACATACTGGCCTGATGTCATGGTGTGGAACTGTCCTGTGTCCTGATCATGGAGGTTCGGTCCACCTGAGCACGGCTGGATGTTAGACTCTGATTATTGCTGCTCTGTTTAAAAGAAACATCTGATTATTCTACGAAGCCTTCTGTCGGACGAGCCTCCGTTCTCACGGCTCCATTCAGTGAGGTCACGGTCCAGCGGTCCGCCGCTCCTTTACAAGGACGTTAATCTTAATGTGAGGCAGGAACACTGACCACTGCACCCCCACCCTCACACCCCTTTAGAAACTGTTTTAGGCTGAATTTGATGACTTGGGACTAAAACCTGTTATATTTATGAAGTAAAATGGGAACTGTGCTTAAAAATGACCAGACCTGAACCTGAGGTGGTGACTTCACTTTTGCATAAGATAATAAAGAAAAAAAGATTTAAACTTCAAAATGCTTAAATGATGCTTAAAGAGACTCCAGGATGCAAAGCCTTTTAAAGAAGGTAGGGGTGTAAACGCGGCTCACTGGGCACCGACACATCCAACACCAACGTGAACAGGACGTCAGGATAGTCAGGTGTCCACATACTTTTGGTTTCAGATCGTCATTCTTAATATAATGACAATAAGATGAAATAAATAATAATAAACGTCTTATTCATGGCTTTCTGCTGAGCTGCATTTATAATTTAAATCTCACCGTCTGTAGGACGGACTGTCGGGGGGGGGGGGGTAGGCTGGGGGTAAACTGGGGGTAGAAATCAGTTTTAATGTTGTTTTTTTGTTTAAGGGTCAAAATGTTAACACAGGATGCTGAAATTCACACGACCTGAAACGCAGCTGAAGTGAAGTGCTCACTGTTCACCACTAGATGGCACTAAGGCAACACAAGATTAGCAGGCGAGGGCACAACAAGCACACAAGATACTCTGCGTCAGTCTAAACCCTAATAAAATAATAATAATAATAAAAAAAACACCTAAATAAAGGCTCCTGTCTGTAAAATTAACATTGATGTACTGTACGCACACAGCAACTTATTTATTTATCATACAAATCAAATAAATTAGAGATCTAATCCCATACGGAGTCTTCAGCGATCGTACCGCGGGTCAGCCACGCCCCGATTGCTTGAGGTGGACCCATGCTGGGTGTCCTGGTTTAGCTTCAGGAACCTCAGTTTTCCTGATATTGCTTTGAAAAATGCCAAGCAATGTTCGGACCTGCTGTAGGGCACCGAAAAAAAGACGTGGGGTCTTCTTCATTCTGAAACGCAGGAGTCTGATTGTCGACACCTCCACATTGTTAACGGACTGCAAGGCATTTTACAAAAGGAGGAGGAGCAGGAGCAAGAGGAGCAAGAGGAGGAGCAAGAGGAGGAACACGAAGTCCAAACCCACAGCACCCAATCGAATTGCTTCTGTGAATGACACACTGAGCTCTGATGGGTGAGGGGGGGGGGGGGTCAGGGTGAGGAATGATGTGAACTATGGATGAAGAGTCACTGGATTGTTGCTTGTGTTGGTCCCGTGGGGGGTGGGGGTGCTCTGAGGGGAGCTCAGTTCAGGTCGATGGTGTTAAAGACCCACTCTGTAAACTTTTTCAGCTTGGCAGCAGAGTTCTGCGACTCCTCCTGCAGCCTCTGGTTGTCCTCCCACAGCCGCTTGATCTGAGCCTGCAGCTTCAGCTTCTCCTCTCTCTCCTGCACGGATCACACACACACACACACACACACACACACACACACACACACATCAGACAACCTGCAAAACTCATCATCATCATCAGAATGAGATCAAACTGAGAGGACGTGATTGATGAAAGCCTCGTGCACGTTCACACCAGCTTCACCTTCTTTAAATCGTCCTGCAGCATCTTCACTAAGCTCTCGAGCTGGGACACCTTCCCAAATCCAACCGAGCCCTCGCTGTGGAACAGAGAACATGAACCCGTCATTATAAACCTGTGGGGTGAGGATGTCCCAGTGAGGCAGGAGGATGTGAGCTGACCTGGGGGAGAGTCTGGTGTGGGGCGGGGCCTGTAGTTCCAGCTGTTGAGGGCTTAGTGAAGTCTCACTGCGATGGCTGACGTCCTGCGAACTAAACATGTACCCTCTTTGGACTGAGGAGACAGAGAGAGAGACAGAGAGAGAGAGAGAGAGAGAGAGAGAGAGAGAGAGAGAGAGAGAGAGAGAGAGAGAGAGACAGAGAGAGAGAGACAGAGAGAGAGACAGAGAGACAGAGAGAGACAGAGACAGAGAGAGAGAGAGAGAGAGAGAGAGAGAGAGAGAGACAGAGAGAGAGACAGAGAGAGAGACAGAGAGACAGAGCTGTTAAATATTCCTGAAATGCTGAATGCGTTTGGAGTGCAGGGGGGTATGTGAACATTAAAAATAAATAAATAATTAAGGGGGGGGCTCACTGCGTGGGGGTCTCCCTTCACCCTCGAAAGCGTTGGCAGCATCTACCAGGTGACTCCAGTCCAGTGCGCTGTCCGTGTCCGTATCGGGGAGGGGCATGAGACCCAGCTCTGGAGATGGCAGCCTCTGACGCTCGTGCAGGTCTGCTAGAGAGGTGTCAGACGCGGAGAGGTCACCTGACCCACGGCCAATGAGAAAACACCACACGGTGCGTGTCAGCTGACCGAGTCGGACTAATAACCACCTACGCACTAGGTCCCGGCACGGCGGCGGAGTCTGACCCGCGTTTAATCTGATCTATAGGTGGAGGGTTCTAACGTTCTGACAGACAGGTTCACTGATAGTGATAGTGAAAGATCTAGTGATCTTTAATTTTAAGATGAGTGACAGCTGAACTGAGTCGCGCCGTTTATGAGGCCACACCCACGAGCTACTCACCCTGCATCTTGATGCCCAGCTTGTAAGACGGTCTGCGGAGAGGGGCGCCGCGGGTGGTGGGAGAACGCGGCAGGGTGGAGCAGCTGAAAAGCACGTCGCTGGCCAGCGCCTGCTCCAGCACCGAATCCCCCAGCGAGGGTAAACGCTGACCGCGGTATATACTCTCATCTGAGAGAGTGCGCTGCAGAGAGCGCCGGCCGGAGCCACTCACACCGGAGCAGGACGGCTGCAGGGCCTGAGGACACCACAAGCAGACATCGGTCAACCAGGTCAATAAACCTCATCTGGAGGAACCCTCATTAAAAAGAAGCACCACCTCCGTCCAGATCAGTGAAGCCCTTTATACTGAGATTCAGTCATTCATCTTATTGACTCCTCAGTTTGATGAAGCATACGTTATTATGAAATAATAATAATAATAATAATAATAATAATAATCAGTTGAATTTATATAGTGCATTTCACAAACCCAAGTTCTCTTACAGCATTATTAATGTTTACTTTATTACCTTATCATCATGGATGATTGCAGGTGGACTGTCCAGTGTGATGAGCTTCTTCAGATCATCCTCCATGGTGGATTTTCCCAGAGGCTGAGGAGAGTGAAGGTCTCTGAGTAAGGGCCGACTCTGAGACGGTCCACTGTCCACCCCCTCCCCCTGTGGTCTCCTAAAACAAAACATCAAAGATTTTTAATCATTAGTTAAACCACAAACTAAAGTAAACGCACAAAAAAAGGCGTTGTAATGCTGCCCTTTATCCACAGGGCGGCGACATTGCACTATGTTTGAGACCGATATCATTTATAATGACTCGTCACTGGTTTTATAATGAGTATGATATTTAGTGTTTTTAGTGTTTTCACTTTTAAATATTATGGCTGAGTTTTTAAGTTAAAGTAAATATTATACATTCTTTAAAGTGAATGGTTTGTTTTGTGTTTGTTCTTACAGGCGAGCTGCATGACGTCACCTCAGTGCTTTAACTGTGCGTCAGGGTGGACGGTCAGGTGTGAAGTCAGATTGAGTTTAAATGGACCTTCCCCAAACTGTTGAAACAGCTAATTGTTTATAGTTGTACTCACTTGCGAGTGTCTCCGAAGTCTACAGAGTTAATGGTGCTGCCAGGTTTCCTCCAGCCAATCAGGTACTTGCTGGTGGCTCCCTGACGTGGGTAGAAGGTCTTGGGTCCTGGAGAGACGGAGCTCTGAGAGGAGGATGAGGAGGGTGAGGTGGCCGAGGGCGACTCGTCTCTGGGGGAGTTATGGCTGGACCCCAGCACGGCCGGGCTGCCGGAGTGACGGGAGCTGAGAAGAGAAACAGGACGGAGGATTAACACCACCACGTTCTGTTTAGCACCACTGAGACTAACCTCAGATCAAAGAGCCTTCATTAGTGAACGGAGTGAACAGAGAACGGACCCAGAGCAGCGCCGCACTCAGAACCTCTCTGCAGGTTCTGCTCAGTGAACATGACCATGTTACCGAGTCCTTATATGGAAATGAGAGCAGCTCTGAGTGGGCACGCTATAGATAGGAGGGTTGGCACGTCACGGAGTCCGCGTTTGGATGTTGGCGTCCGTGTGAGCGTGTGCGTGTTTTCACACCTCGTCTCAGCCAGCAAACTTAACATGAATTCATTAGAAAGGCCCATTTTAAACAGCATGGTTATTCAGAGTGTAATAATAATACCATGGGTGCAGATGAATTCATCTGAAGATCTGAACCAGAGCGGCTCAGAGTTCTGCAATTCTCTGATCATTAGCTCAGCTCCACAGTTCAACAGTGCGGTTCTGTAGACCATCTGTTCCTCTGCAGTCTGTTTTAATAACTCTAAACTGCAGAACATTCTGAATGAGTTCAAACCTGGAGTGGGAGGTCAAGTCACTGAGGCTGTAGGAGCTGCTGTCCCGCATTAGGAGGTGTGTGGGGGGGCTGCGGGTGGTGGGCGGCTCCGCGGGAGCTATGGGAGTCTCTGCGGCGGGGGGCGACCGCTCCAGCACACGGCGTGAACTCTCCGGGGCCCCGTGCCAGGGCGAGGAGACCCTCTCACGGGGCGCCGAGGAGCCCACGGCCAGCAGGGAGCCGGCGCTGCCGTGGGGCGGCCCGTAGGAGGTGGTGTCGATGCCACTGTCGGCAGAGGAGCCCTGCAGGTACCCGCCTCCGCCCAAACCGTTGGGCTCCGAGTCGCCCACATCTCCCGGCCCACCTCCTCCCAAGTCGTACCACTTGTCGTCACTGTGCCCCCCGCTGGACGCCGTGCTGGAGAGAGTGTTGCTGCTCGAGTGAGAGTAGGGACCCTCGGACTGCAAGGAGCAAAAGATTCCAAAAATTACACATCTGATTGAACTGGCAGGTTCACTGTGCCACACCACGTTTCCCAGCATGCACTGAGACCACTTAAAGAGAATGAAAACAAACTGAGAGAACATGCAAATTCATACAGCACGAACACCTGCATGCAGTCTGCCTCTTTTCCACTAGAGGGCTCCAAATAAAAAATTTTCAACTTTTTAAATTTAACAATAACACACTGTACACACGACAATTTACTTTTACTTTATTGTGTATTTTTGGTACTATTAGTTTAATTTTATTGATTAATGCTCTTCTGTATAATTAACGTGACTAATGGTACTGCTAACAGATCACAGGCCTCGGAGCCCTCACTCACCTGACTGCTCTTCTTGGGTGACAGATGAATGACCTGCTCCTGCCTCTGGATACGTGGACCACCCGAGTAAGAAGGTCCTGACTTTGAGACCGGGGCATCTAGAGAGGGACGAGAAGGCCGTGATTACACCCCAGCACCTCTGAATCAGCTCGTTCAATATGAACCTCAGACCCGTCGTGGAACAGGAGCACTGATGATGCAGCAGAACCAGAACTGCCACGGTCACCACGGTCACCACGAAACAAACCCAAACAGCCTCACAGAACACATTTTACATTTACTAAATGATTTAAACGCCAGAATGTTAGACTGCTTTGTAGATTTAATCTCTTTAAAAACTTTAAAAACAGAGAGCAGGTTTATTTTAAAAGCTTTTTGGACTGATCTTTCATTGTGGGTGGATATTAGAATCTAATCAATCTAATCAATCGATCGCTCAGTATTATAATGCCTTATTCATGTTGCTATGAAGCTTCAGAATCAGTTCAGATGGAAATGCACAGGTTCAATTATTCAATATATTTATTATTAGAATTCCTCCTGCTGTGACGGCCCCCGAAAAGAAGAGCATCCACACTAAATAACACTGAATCACACACACACACACACACACACACACACACACTAAACCTGTGGCTGTGTTATGGAACCCTCATTTACCATTTTGACAAGCGATTTAACCTGTACACAGAAATTAAAATACATTCAGATTAAATGAGCTTTATAAAAATGTAATTATTCTAATGACCTTTAAATAAAACACAGAGGGGAGAGTACCAAACACCCGGCTTCTAAAACCCGAGGTCATGTAGTGAGACAAGTATTTATGAAAGATGCTATTAATGTTCTATCCTGTTTATTTCCCCAGAGTCTGCCACCGCTCTCTCTCTCTCTCTCTCTCTCGCTCGCTCGCTCATTGTTAATCATCAAGATGCAAAAAAGCTATAGAGTGAACATCTGACAGGTGACGGGGGAAATCACAGCGTTGGCTCTGATGCAGGGCTGATGCGGTGGTGCTCGCGCCGCTGTAACGTTATTAACACGTATAGAAAACTGCGACGGGAAAGCAGGACACAACAGCGGGGGGTGGAGGGAGACTTTAGAGAAACACTCCAGCATCATTATGCAAAGCAATATTATCACCATAACAGCCACCCACGCACAGAAACGGCGAGGAGCCGCCGCCGCCGCCGCCGCCGCCACCGCCACCACACCTCTTATTACAAACTATGTCTTTATTTAATCAAGTCACAGAGAAAGACGTGAGCTCTCAATATGCCATGACTGAGCATCAGTGTGAACGACTCCACTGTCTTAATGCTGACGTCCCAATTAAACAGGAAAAGAAAGAGAGTCCTGCTGCATGTGCACACCTTTCACCTTTAAACACCTTTAAACACCTTTAAACTGTTCAGAGATCAAAGGAGAGTTTAACACTTTGATCACACGGTGTTTCAATAAGCCCTGAAGGGGGAGGAGCTACATCAACTCCATTAAAGTCACTGCTGGATGAAGTCAGAACCAAACTGCAGCCATTTATTTAGAACATCAGCTGTTTGAAACAACATGTTCAGATTGCTGCATCAGCAACTCTATTAATTCCATTAATTTATTACCAAACACACAACCTGGAGTCATGGGAAATTTTCACTGTGAACGTGAAGGGCACCCACTTCCTGTAGGCATCTGCACGCTGACATGGGATTTCCTCCAGCAATGAAAAGCATGTCCTTCCCATTCTGAACACACTTTCCTTCCTGCTGTTTTTCTGCAGGGTCGGAGAAACGAAACACAACAACCAGATTTAACTAACAAACAGAAAGAGAGACAGAGAGAGAGAGACACCTGAACCCCTGTGGAATACGGGACAGCAGGATCAGGGTTATACTAAAGCCTGTGAACGAGCTGCAGTCTGGTTTCAGGGAAGCAAACCCTAAACAGCATTATTCAGACGAGGCTGGCGATAATAAAATGAGGGAGCTTGTTCAGTGACCTCTCCTGACCTGAACACATCCACAATCATCAGAGCAGAGCATAATTCTAGGCTGTGGAAATCCATCCAGTGCACGGGGCACGCTGTCTGCCGCCATGTCTTTTGTGTGGGCCGCAGCCTGTTATTAGTCGGCAGCGTTGAAAGAGAGCGAGCGGAGCATCTAAAGACGCACAGAGAGGTCACCGCAAGAACACAGGTAGGCGACTGGACCACAGAAAACACCCACAACCGTATATAGAGACGCTCCATGAGAAAGACAGCTGGAATCCCAACGTTTACATGCAAGAAGTAAACGACTCCCGTCCAGATGGGACATAAATAAAGACGGGACAAAAGAGAAAAACAAATTAAAAACTATTATCCCTGTCGTAGAAATACGGCTGTGCAGAGTAAACAAGACTTTATACCCTGACACACACACACACACACCCACACTAAAGTATCACCTACAGAACATCTCATTCTAAACTGGTTCCCATTAACATCTGTTTAAGCTTCAGCTCTTCTGTGAAGGCTTCTGTTGTGTGTCTGTTGTGTGTCTGTTGTGTGTCTGTTAGGTTGGATACTAATGGTGGGTGTTGATCTGGCTCTAGTTCTTCCTGAGGGTGTTGGATGGGGTCAGGGTCAGGCTCTTTAAGGGTCAGTTCAGTAGAATAAAATGATAAACTCATGTATATAATGGTACCGTGTTCCACAGTCCCGACCCGCGGACGCTGTGATCACACTGATACGTCTCTGCAGTTCGAGGGGCGTGGTCTCGTCTGTCCCGCGGGGTTTATATTAAAACCCTGACTGCATGCACACACATTTAAACGCTTTCAACTTGGGAACAAAACCCCATTAAACACAGAGCACATGAGCGGGACGGCTCCACCGATCGGGCCGCGGCCTCTGAGGGTCCCACCCTGACGGAGTTAAAGAGAACATCAGATAGCATCAGGTCTCAGATCAGTGAGTCTGCTAAACCAAGCAGCACAGATACACAGAGAGAGGCTCTGATAGGGATCTGCAGCGGGTGTTTCACATGAAGGTTTGTGGTTGAACGAGTGAGAGAGAATGAATCCACCTGCATCATCAAACTCAGAGCAGGAGAGAGAGAGGAGCATCTGAATGATCTGATCCGTCCAATCACATTCACATCCACAGAGGAACCTGATCTCAGGGATGTGGACTGTGGCAGGAGTGTTGGCACCAGATGATCTGGTTTCAGTATGTCCATAACCGCTGATATACCAGGAGACACACACGCACATCACATATGAGCTCGGCACCACACCCCTCGGCTCACCTGTGGGCCGTTCTGAATCCTCCACCCGGGGCCAGTTTGGTGTGGACTTCCCACTTGCTTCACCCATCACCTGCCTCTCTGCCGGGAGGGGGGAGTGTCTGCTGGGCGCGAACCTAAAAGTTGACATTAGAGCTGATACGGCAGAACATTAAGACAACCTCGTCCGAGTGGATCTCGCTCTGAACGACTGTGATGTCAGAGCAGCGTCTCCTCACCCCTCAGGCATGGACTTCTGCCTCCAGTGCGCAGAGCCGCCCGAACCCGTGTCACTGGAGCACGAGAGGTTGCTGGGGGAGCTGCGAGTGTGAGAGGATCGACCCATCGCCATGGAGGAGGACAGGGTGTAGTTCTCTGAGCCGGGGGACATCCTGAGAGAGGACGAGGACACAGACATGAGTACGTGTCGGGCTGTAACGGGAACGCGGACTCTTATCGGGTTCTACAGACCGTTTGGACTCGAGAGGCCGTCCGTCGCTGGAGACGCTGCGCGGGATGGCGGTGGCTCTCTCGGGCCTCTCGGCCGACAGGGTCTTGCCCATGCTGGCCCCCAGGCTGACGGCGCGGTTGGGCGTGCCCGTGTGGCTCTGAGGTGAGGCGGACAGGGACTGCTGGGGGCTGGAGGACGTCCGCTGCCACTTGTTGTTGTTGGTGCGGAACGGGAACTTGTACTCGTACGAGCCGCTGTCGTTGCTTCCTTTATAGTCCGAAACCGGCATGCGCAACATCTCAGAGCACCCCCTAAACACGGCGGGCGGGGAGCACAACCAGACGTGACTCACTGGGATAGGCTCCAGCACCCTGCGATGCCTACAATTAGGATAACGAGCTCCGTGTACCTGCGGGGGGTGGAGTCCTCGTGTGGGGGTATGATCACCACCTTCACCGTGACCGAGGTGCGCAGTAAATCGATCATCTGCTCGTGGGAGAGCGTCGCCACGGCGACCTTGCAGATCTCCACCAATCGGCTGCCTTGACGCAGCCCGGCCTGCCAGGCGTACCCGTAGGGCTCCACCTCCGCCACGATGCCCTCGTAGTTGACGTGGAAGCCCAGCTGGCCCAGGCCGTTCCGCCGCAGGGTCATCTCAGAGGTCTCGCAGCCTTTAGTTAGAACCTGAGGAACCGGAGCAGAGACACGTCAGCCGTCAGGTTTCATATGAGACAGAGACACGTCGCCGACTTTTCCAAACTTCACATGGTTTCAGTGAGTGTGTGTGTGTGTGTGTGTGTGTGTGTGTGTGTGTGTTAGAGGAGTTCAGCCCTGGACTGAAGGATGGAGAGAAGTTACTATGGAAACAGCTCTCACACTTGCAGAATGACATCACGGGCAGGTGGCCAAAACAAAAGTACATTCCCGCCTCCGCACAGATCGAGCTTCACACATCACATCCTCGTTAATCTTAACGAGAGACTCTAACGATGGACTCCTACAACAAACCCAAACATCGGTGCGTGAGCTCACCTCCAGCCGTCTGATGACCTCCCTGAAGTCCTCCGTGTTGTTGTTGACTGAACGTAGCGAGACGTTTTCTCCGCGCTCGTAGAAGATCTTCATGGAGGCGGGGCTTCCCAGACTCCAGCCGATGACATCGCGGACGGCGCAGTTAAACACCACGGCCTTGGCCTCGGGGTCCACGAGGATCAGGAAGTCGTTGGAGATGGCGAGCAGGGCCTCCAGCTCCCCTCCCGCCCCGTGGTCTTCGGTGTACACGGCCCAGGTGATGGCGCCGGGGCTGCGCAGCTCGGCTCCCGAGTACGGCCGGCTCTTCTCCTTCCGCTTGTGGGCCAGCGAGATGAAGGGGAACTTGCCCGAGGGGTCGATGGGGGTGCTGGTGACATGGCGCTCGGCCAGGTCCCTCAGGTACTCGTGGCGGGTGCGAGTGGCCATGGCGCGGAACTTGTCCGACTTGTGAGCGGCGTTCTCCGCGTTAATGACCTTGGTAAGAAGGAAGTCCCGGAACACCGAAGACTTGGGAAACTTCAGGTCTTCAGGGATGGGCGGGCCGAAGGCCGGGACGTCCCGGGAGCGCGTGACCGCCACGCTGCATTCAAAAGAAAAAGACAAAAGAGTCCAACAGACTCCAGTTTGTACAGAACAGTTCTACTGACGGGTTCTAGAGTCAAACCTCGAAAAACTATCTATTATAATGGAGTTAACGTTATTCGGGTCAGTGGGAGTGAAGCTTGCACCGTCCTGGTACCGTCCACCGAACACTTCTGCTTTTTATATTCATTCTTTGAAAAACCTCCCACTTTAGGAACCCCCCCCCTCCCTCACTCTCCCTTCAATAAGCCCCTGGAATGGACATCAGAAGCTTCCTGTTCTGTCTGGTATGTGTGGAACTCGAGGGGTTGGCCGGGCCGCGCTGTAACGAGGTCTGCCTCGGTTCAATCTCCTCACCCTCATGTTGATAAGAGGCAGAACGAGGAGAAGGAGGCGCAGCACCGATGGCACGCAGGATCCGTACAGACCGAGGGAGATCTGCATTTCAGTGCTCTCGGGTTCGTTAACGTGAACTACATTTGTGGAGCATCATCAGAGACGGCCGGCGAGCGACGCTCTGGGTGTTCAGTCGTTGAGAATGACAATCACCACTCGTTTTTCTAAAAGGTCACGAAAAGCGAAAGCACATTCCACACAAAAACCCTCCACTCCACTCCACTCCACTCCACTCCCCCCCCCCCCCCCCCCACACACACACAGTCGCAGGAGGTAACGGAAAGGCCACTGACTCACTGTGAACAGGCTGCTCTATTGTTCCTGCGTGACCCCTATAGCCTGAGCAATGAGGCACACGGCATTACATATCAGCACTATAAATACACTGCGTGTGGGCAGCTACAGCAGCGCCGCGGTCCGAGGCAGACGGCCAGCAGGTACGAAACAAAAGCAAAGGTGCCATCACGGAGAAAAAGTTTAACAGCACACACCTGAACAAGAACAGAACTAGCACAAGGTCAAAGACCAGCACTCTAATAATCTGCTTAGAATAATATAATAGTAATAATAATAATAATAATAATAATAATAATAATAATGTGTATGATTACAGTACAACCACAATGACATTAAGACCTCTGTAACTGATTTGGCATGGTTGTTGGCATCACAGACTGCTACCTGTAGATTTTCGAGGGACGTCAGATTTAAACCCAAAACAAAGAGCCCCTGATCTGTAAAGGTGAAGGTGCTTAGTGTTTGTTTGGTGTTGAATTTGAAGCAGCAGGTTCTAAAGTGGATCAGGTGTCTCATAAACACCTCACACTCATTCACCCGCACAATCAACCACTCCATGAACCTGTCCATCAACAGGGTGGAGTAACAACAGAGCCAGAAAGCAGGTAAAGAAGAGAATCCCCACAGGTCACATGACCCTCACCTGTAGCAGGTGTTGTCGGAGCAGGGGTTGTGCACCTGCACCACCACAAACACATGTTGGAAGTGGGAGCGGATGTTCTTGGGGCTGAAGGATTTGGCTCCGGGCTCCTGGAACACGATGGTGACGATGTCGTTGCCGATGTGGCGTTTTCTCAGCAGCTGATGGTGAAGAGACAGAGTTAACTCGGAGTGAAGGTCTCCGCGCCGAGGCCGAACACGGGGAGCTCCTCACCTGCTGCTTGTTGTTGGGCGTGTAGGGCAGCATGGTGGACACGTGGAACATGATTTCGTAGTCTTTATAAGTGGTGTATAAGGAATGAGTGCCAGTGGAATCCGCTGCGAGATAAAGATGAAGCATCAGCAATGGAAAATATAATATTTAACATCGTTATAACATTACAGAATAAAATATAAAGAATGAAGTCCAGACCTACAGCCTCACAACTTCATCAGTGGAGCAGGTTCTAAATCGGCGGTACAGAACCCTAAAAGTCTACATAAAGAACCCTGACCTCAACACCTCATGGTTGAACTAGACCTGAGGTTGTGTAGCAGCAACAGCAGATATGTTCTCGTAGTATGAGATTTGAAACTACATTTCCTGTAGTCCTTTGGACAGTGAGCCGGGTCACCCGGGTGAGGAGTCTGTAAGGGCCGGGAGAGGCTCAGTCAGACTGACAGACCAAAGACAAAAAGCATATCTGATAAAATGATATGATGACGGAAAGCTTTAGAACATCCATCATCATCTCCTAAGGATCATTGTTCTTTTTAAGAGTGTGATCGGTCACCGTGGAAAAAATGAAAAGTAACCGTGATCCCATAATGAGGAGAACATGTTACACCACATGAGGAACGACAGCTGGTTCCACTGACATCCAGCACAATGAGAAACCCAGGAGCACAGAGGGAGCGAGTGGAACGGACGGAGCGGCGAGGCGAGGCGATGATGAATTCTATATTTCTTTATTAAATGCAGGTCTGATTCACATACAGTTACAGGTCATCAGTTGACCTTGTGCAGTCCTGCTGCTGTATTATATATTTATATATTTGGGAGCCCATGAGCCTTTGCGGTTCCTCACAGTGCAGCTGATTTAAGCATAACCGTGTTATCCTCACAGAGAGGAGTGCATTATGGGATGGCTAATGTCTTTATTCCAGGGACGTCTGTAATTTCAGAACGTCCTCATGCCGCATCTCTGCACGTTCTGTAGAGGTTTCCACAGACGGAGGGTTCTGTTAGAACCAGTGCACAGGTTTTAAACATTCAGAGAACTGGGTTCAGATTTAGGAGGGTTACAGCACCACATCTGATCCAAAGCCACGCCCGTTTGTTCCTAAACTCTCAGTTTTCTACTCTTTCTTGTGTGAACGAAGCAGAAAGCAGCGTCTGCTGAGTTTAAAACGCTGAACAACATAAGAGATAAATATTTAACCAGGCCGTGAGAGCGGGGGGGGGGGGGGGGGGGGGGGAGCTTGAGGTTATGCAGCAGGTCTGTAATTCCAAAGCCTTTCAAGGATCTCGCGTATCAAAACGATCGGATTTCAACGAAAACACGTCCCGACAGGAGAAGCACGGCTTCCTGGAGTTTCCTGTTGAACCTGAAAGACGTTAGAACAGACCACGGAGACGCAGAACCTCTGATCTGATCTGAATGAGTTCCAGTGAAGTGCAACGTTAAGCATGGAGCATGCTGGAACATTTTAATGATGACATCCATCTGCTCTGATGAACTGATCTGGAGTCAGAACTCCACCCGGCGGCTCATCCACTGCTTACAATAAGTGTGGGGGTTGGAGTTCCGATACAGATCATGTCTGTACACCTGTACTGAACGCTGAAGTGGATTTGCATGAATTGGGATGCAGACTACATAGTAACAGTACTAAATGATACTGCTTCATCCTGATACTCAGGTGATGAGCACATGGTTCCGCGGTCAGCTGACTCACTCTTGGTGTCCAGCTGTGCGCGGTACTTGGAGAAGCCTTTGAGACGGACGCGTTCTCCGAGCAGCTGTAGGAACTCCTCGAGTGCCGGCCCCGCTGCCTCGTTATTGTACATCTCCTCCTCACTGCTCTGACCGGAGAGACAGTACATCACCCCCACCTTCAACTGGAAACTCAGCTGTGAGGAGAAACAGAACGCGGCTGTAGAACCCACCATCATCACCCTCACGCTCATCTTCATCTTCCATCACATACCCCCTGCTCATCCAGCTTCATCAGCTGCTCCGTCACTTTGGGGGTGTTGAGCGCCAGCCGGAGGCAGTGAGCGTTCAGCTCGGGTACCAGGTATTCCAGCACCTCCTTCAGGGGGAGGCCTCGAGCCAGGCCGTGCTTGGAGGTGGAGGGGACGGCATCCTCCAAAATGGAGCCCCGCAGCGTCATCAGCTGTTAGAGATAAAAAGAAAAAAAGGGACGTTTAAAACACCCTGATCCGGGAGTTCTGGTTCCTCTGAGATCACCATCAGGACCCTGTAACCAACATGTAGAACATAGTAAACCATGTTGATGCTTCAACATCGATCTCCACCTCGGTTCTCCACCCAAAACAACCACTCAAGTGACAGGAAGCTGTCTCCATTAGAACAGCTCCACCTCCTCCATCCTACCTGCATGTTTGGAACAGCAGTGAGAGAAGACTTTAAAATCAAAGACATGAAGTCTCCTCAAAGTGAATCTGAAGCAGGTTCTATAAATAAACTCAGGGTTCCATCATCGAGCATCTTCTCTGATTCTGAGAACCCGGTCCGCTGAGAGCAGCTGTCTGGGACGGCGATCGGGGCGCAGTGCGGAGGTGATGGGCGCGCCGGCGGCTCTCAGCGTGTTATATAAGAGCGTGGTGGGCGTCGGAGCTGGATCTCAGCAACGGGCCGAGTAAACACTCTACACACTCGAGAACAGAGGGAGGAACCTGCGGTGTGAACGTCTCACCTCGCTGGTTCTGAAGATCACTCTGTAGTTGTACTGTGGACCGTGCTCTTTGTGGTCTTCCAGCTTCTCACGACGGAGACTTACCGCCACGGGACCCAGCGTCTCATCCACACCCAGGTAGTTCCAGTGTTCTATAGAACCAGACAGAGTTCCAACACGGTTAGTTCTAATGTGTGGGTGTCCCAATACTGTTGTGTCCGTAGTGTATTAGCTCACAGGACCGACTCACCTCTTAAATAGAAGTACTTTCTGTAGTAATAAGCTCCCAGGTCCACGTGTTCCAGAATGTTGCTCTTGCCCCGCTCATGGTGGACGCTCTTTCCATCCTTGGGCGCCTCCAGCACGGCGACCCCGGCGTTACTGAAGTGCGTGTCGGGTGCCGACTCGCGGGATCCGTCCTCGTCCCTGGAGGAGTTGGAGGACCCGCTGCCGATGCTGCCCTGCTTCAGAGGCGTGATGTTCCGCTCTCCCTCACCACCGATTTCGTTCCGAAAGCAGGGGCAGCTGAGGACCAGATCGTTGCTTTTGTCATCGCCGGAGTCCAGGGCCGGACCGTCCTTGGCGTTGAGCTCCTCTTGGCTGCCGCAGGGAGATCCATAGGCCCCACTTTGGGTGGAGGACAGGGAGGAGGATGTGGAAGCGGAGGCGGCGGCGGCGGCCGAAGCGCCGGTGGTGGTGTTCTTCCTCTTGACGGCGCTCTGCCGGCTCTGCACGGCCTCGTTCAGGTCAAACAGGATGCTCTGGACATCGAAGTGGGCGAAGCCTTTCTGACAGACCCAAGGCTTCGGAGGAGGACCCGCATCTTCAGACTTCCCGTCCTCGGCGTCGGAACCGGCGCGAGAGGAGTCGCCCTCGGCCTTCACGCTGCGGAGCTTGCGGAATATGGACTCGCCGCCCGTCTCGGACTTGGAGCGCCGTTTCAGGTGCTTCTCCCGTTCCTTGAGGCGACTGGCCGGACTTCCCCGAGGGACTCCCAGGGGCCCGTCCGGCAGGTCGAGAGCGGTCTGCTTGTGTGCCACCGTCAGCAGCTCGCTCAGCTTCTCGGGGGCGGGACTGCGCTGGTCGGGGTCGTCGGTGGTGTAGGCCTTCAGCATGTCAAAGAAGCTCTCTCCGGAGACGCCGTGCTTGTCGATGGACGAGGTGCTGCCGTACTCCCGGTGCATCGGCGTCCAGCCAGAGAAGGACCAGCCCTCGTTGCCGTCCCCGTCCAGTTCGCTTATGGTGATGTCGCTGTTGCTGCGCTGCCGAATGCGCCGCATGCCCTTGCGCGGGGAGCCGAGGTACCCGTCCGGGGAGAGGAAGCGGTTGTCCTTGCCTTTGCTCTGGATCTTGTTTTTTAGCGTGTTCTGGATGTTGCGCAGCATGGACGAGTCCTGGGGACTGATCAGGTGACCCAGTTTGGCGGAAAGGTTGCTCTGCGCACTTCCAGTTGTTGACGGCGAATCGGTTTCCACGGTGATGTGCCACATGCTGCCACTACCTCCACTTCCACTTCCCCCTCCACTTCCACTACCACTACTGCTTCCACTTCCACCCCCACTACTACTCCCTCCACCCACTCCACCAGCACTACCACCACCACCACCACCACCACCACCATCTTTCCTCGGTGGCCAGTCAGCAACACGTGCCCGAACTCCCATCTTGGGGACCCCGGGCGTTCCTCCAGACAGGTGGGTGCTCTCGCTGCGTGGTGGTGGCGCACCACCATTGGGCAAGCGTAGACGGCGGGTGTAGAACTCATCTGAGGCAGGCACAGAGCCCCCCACTGAGCGCTCGGTCTGAGAACGCTTCAGGCTGGTCATGACGTGGTCCTGCGGCGGCGCTCAACACTGCAGCATGTCTGCTGGGAACGTAGAACAACCGACTCCGGCGACCATGTGCTACCACTTAATCAACGTGCCAGGAAACAGCAGGACGGGTCGATCGGGGTCACGTTATCAGGTTCTAGTAGAAAGCAAGTCGCATGGTGACGGAGGAACGTTCCAAATCCTTCATTCCTTTGGAACCCGAGTTCTAGAGGAGAATGAAACAGAGACGACATCGAGACCTTTAACAATCAGTGACCACATTAATAAACCAACATTAATAATCAAAGAAACAAAATACGCTTCATACGTTTAAAACGATCCATTCGATTTTCTAAGCCGCTTACTTAACCTGCTCATGGGGAATACTCAGCCTATCCCATCACTCGCTGCGTAATTACATTGTAAGCAGACAGCAGTCTGTTGCGACCGGCATACAAATACACGAACCCACATTCAGAGCATTGACAACAAACATGTTCTGTTAATTCATGACATCATTTCTCATCATCTTTTACGCTTTGGTAAAAGAAAAGAGAAATCAATCAGCCACAAACGTCAGAGGATTTGTGGATGTTGAACGTCGGTGTGAACCCCTGGTGGATGGTGGATGTTGAACGTCGGTGTGAACCCCTGGTGGATGGTGGATGTTGAACGTCGGTGTGAACCCCTGGTGGATGGTGGATGTTGAACGTCGGTGTGAACCCCTGGTGGATGGTGGATGTTGAACGTCGGTGTGAACCCCTGGTGGATGGTGGATGTTGAACGTCGGTGTGAACCCCTGGTGGATGGTGGATGTTGAACGTCGGTGTGAACCCCTGGTGGATGGTGGATGTTGAACGTCGGTGTGAACCCCTGGTGGATGGTGGATGTTGAACGTCGGTGTGAACCCCTGGTGGATGGTGGATGTTGAACGTCGGTGTGAACCCCTGGTGGATGGTGGATGTTGAACGTCGGTGTGAACCCCTGGTGGATGGTGGATGTTGAACGTCGGTGTGAACCCCTGGTGGATGGTGGATGTTGAACGTCGGTGTGAACCCCTGGTGGATGGTGGATGTGGAACGTCGGTGTGAACCCCTGGTGGATGGTGGATGTGGAACGTCGGTGTGAACCCCTGGTGGATGGTGGATGTTGAACGTCGGTGTGAACCCCTGGTGGATGGTGGATGTGGAACGTCGGTGTGAACCCCTGGTGGATGGTCGATGTTGAACGTCGGTGTGAACCCCTGGTGGATGGTGGATGTTGAACGTCGGTGTGAACCCCTGGTGGATGGTGGATGTTGAACGTCGGTGTGAACCCCTGGTGGATGGTGGATGTTGAACGTCGGTGTGAACCCCTGGTGGATGGTGGATGTTGAACGTCGGTGTGAACCCCTGGTGGATGGTGTTGGACTACAGTACAGCTGGAGTTTCACTTATCCTAAATGATCCATTCAGCAGAAGGTCTGAAATGTCAGTTTCCTTAGTTGCCTGGCAACTATCAGGGAAAAAGTGTGAAAGAGTGAGCGAGCGAGCACAGAAGAGGGAGTGTGTGTGTGTGTGTGTGTGTGTGTGACAGAGAGAGACAGAGCATGCCGAAGCCTGAGTGAGGCCGACCCCGGTCGACCTGCAGATCAGCAGAAGCTCATTTAAAGCCGATTGTAAATGATAATAAAAAGCTCTGTGATGAATGTAAAGCAGGCAGGCGCAGACGGAGCGCAGGTCACCGAGAGGTTAAGAGATTACGCAACCTCCTGCGCAGCCATGCGAACGCTGACATCATTAACCAAAACATAACTGTGAGTATGGTGTCATCGCCATGACGACGCTAACCGCACTGTTCTGTAGTAAAGTTGAATCATGTCTGCATCTGAGGAAGTGGACGTGAAGGTGATGAGGTCATAGCTCTGTCAGATGGTCTCCGACCTGCAGACGGGAGAGGTGCAGGGAGGCGTCACATACACAAACACACCTTATGCAAATAGAGAACACATCACATTCCTGTTTGTAATGCAGGTGAGGTCAGGGGGACGTTGATTGGTGGAGATGAGCAGACGGTCATTGTATAACGTGCAGGTCGGACTGCGGGTGTCTCAGTGTGAAGCGGCGCCGCGGTCACGGCTGCCACATCACACCAGACTGACTGACTGACGGGGCTCCACGGTCCAATCACACGGGACGAGCGGTGTGTCGCTCCCCGTACAGGAGCGAGTGGATTTCATTCAGTTATATTCATGGTTTATTACAGAAGTCAGTAATCAGTGAGGTATCTAATTAAACATGCACATCTGATCCACTGACCCAGTTCAGAGCTCACAGAAACACACACAGGAATTAAACCTCGCTTTAGAGAAGACGGAACATGAACCCCAACCCAAATCAGCATCCATCTCCACAGCTCTGAACAGATTACTGCACTCTTCATACCATATCGCGTGTGTGCGCGCGTGTGTCGGGCTAATTAAGGATTCATAGAAGACGTACATTAATATAAACATTCATTCATTCATTCATTCATTATCTTCCGCTTTATCCTCCATTAGGATCGCGGGGGGGGTTCCCCATGCCCAGAATGCGTTTCGGGCACTGGGCAGATAGACCCAGGACAGGGCGCCAATCTATCACTGGGCACACTCACTCACACAGACACACTCTATATGGGGCAATTTGGAGAACACAATTGACTTGATCCATGTTTTTGGACTGTGGGAGGAAACCGGAGAACCCGGAGGAAACCCACGTGGACACGGGGAGAACATGGAAACTCCACCAAGATGGGGATTCGAACCGGGAATCCCTAGCGCTGAGAGGAGAACATGCTAAACCACTAAAGCCACCGTGCCACCTAATATAAACATAATTCCATATTTCATATTAAGATCCCACGCTGCACCTTCTGGATCAACTTACATCCCAACAACTGAAAGTCTATCTGTATAGAGCAGGCTTACACACCGTCTGCATGTTAAGATTTCAACATTCGGGTTTAAAGAGGCGACAGAACGGCGTCCCGTTCCATCAGCGAGCAAAAGAAAGGGATGTGTCAGCAGAACCCAGAGTGACTGTAAGAGCTCTGAATGTGTGGGGAGTCTAATAAAAGTATCTGCATGTGAGGACGGTCTGTATGAAGAACGGAGCCGTGGACGGGCGGAGTCGAGCTCATCGTCTGTGATGTCTTTATGAAAAACCTGAGGGATCTGACGGCGAGGCGCCGCGCACCGCGCTGCTCGGTGAACAATGCACTTAATTGCATCTTCTCAAGCAAAAAGGATGAGCGCAGCCCGATAACCAGCAGCCTTCCCCATTAATCACTAACCAAATCTGTGAAATGACCTTCCCCTCGTTCTGAAGTCCTGCTGAACGTCTCTGCTCAAACTGTCCCGATGGAAAATGTTGAGCTGAAACTACACACTGAGGGTTCAGAGGATGTAAATACATACATACAGCTTACATTATTTACATTCAGGACATTTAAACCTGGAGATATCTGAAGATCGGAAGGTCAGACCTACAGGAGAGAAACTGCCCCTCGCTCCACCTCAGCGGTCTGACTCAAAACACTGATGAAATGAACTGTGCAGCAGCCAAAATAATAACTGTGGTACCCCCTGATGGAGGAGAGAACCTTATACCTCATTTGGTCTGCACACCTGCAGCGGGAGGTTTTGCCTCAGGGGGGCGTCACAGTGGATGAGGTTGTAGTGTTTGGCTCAGGTGCAGTTTTAATCATACAAATGATTCAGATGCAGAGAGTGACTCACAGTGAAGAGTGTCAGACTCACGGAATGGCCGCCGTTAAAGGTGAGAAGGGAGAAGCTGTCTGCACCGAAGTGACGTGGGGGCAGAGGGATACGCTACAGTAAAGTTCAATAAAAACACGGTTATTAGATTTGGGCTGAAGATGGCGCAGCATCCCTTCAGGACAACACAGCAAGATGACAGAAAGAGAATCAGGTTATAAAGTTTAATCTTTATAAAAACCCGTTTGTATGGTTCTGCTGAAGGTTACCGTTATAGAAACTCCACTACGACTTTATTAGGTCCACCTGCTCATCGGATAGACGTGACGTTCAAACCCAGCATCAAAATGAGGGAGAGAAGGATGGCGTGGTTGTTGGTGCCAGACCTGACCATCTGTATGGAGCTGATTGGATGTCCATATACTTTTGGAAACAGTAAGTAAGGAGTATCTGATGTGCAGATCCATAGGTTCATGTGGTACAGATTCAGCTGGATCAGAGGAATGTGTTGTGATTTTTGAGGGGAACCATATTTACCCCACTGAGGAGAACAAACGGGCAGACGGCGGTTAATGTGCTCCGCCGATCACAAACACATTTCTGTGACTTTGTGCTCTTTAGTTCTGTCTCTCTCTTCCGCCCACTCCCGCTCGCTCATCGCTCGCTCCGTCTCCGTCTCTCATGACGTGTAGCCCCGCAGGGTAAAGGAGGCAAACGACACGCTGATGCAAACGCAGCTCAGCGGGGCAAACTAACCGCTGTGCTTAAGCGTGAGACGAGCTTAACCTCCGGATCAGTTCAAAGAGCCGCCGCCAAACGGCCGACGCAAACGTGCTTAAGCCCACGCTGCAAATAAAAACACCTCACAGGTTCATTAAAAATAATGTACAAATCCGTCTAATTAGTGTAGCGAGGGGTGTTAGAGCCTCGACCCCAAACAGAGCACCAGGTCATCTCAGGTCAGACAGACATCCACATGTGAGCTCGTTCCCCAGAACAGCAGTGAGTACGTTATAGGGGCTGACAGGGAGAACATACCAAGTTCATACAGAAAGGCCCTTTGGATGCTGTACTTAAAAATGAAACCGAGGTTTTGTGAGATCAGACATCTTAGACATGTGATGGGAGGTTTGTTTGTGAAATGGGCCTTCCCTAAACTGTTGGATCGCAGGACATTGCGGGGGTGAGGCGGGGGTTATGGACCCGTTCAGTACACAGTTTAATAATCTGAGCAGTGTGTGTGTCCTGCTGCTGCTGCTGCTGCGGTCAGATCAAAGGGTTTCATCCAGATTAAAGTTTGTTGATCTAAACACAAGTTCAACCTAAAGATTAAAGCAGCTGCATTTTAATATCAGATATGAAATGAAACAGAGAAGCTCAATCGTGGATCCCGTTCAGTACTATTCCTCTGACTGTGTGTGTGTGTGTGTGTGTGTGTGTGTGTGTGTGTGTGTGTGTGTGTGTGTGTGTGTGTGTGTGCTCAGGGACCCGGCCCACGGTTTCACTAATGATGACCTGAACACCACAGAACCCCGTCTTAAAGTCTGATAATGTGGAATAAAAACACAGAGCTGAAACTCTGACTGCAGGTGTGTGTGTGTGTGTGTGTGTGTGTGTGTGTGTGTGTGTGTAAGAAGGTTAACATCCCGACTGCTTCAGTGTGTGGGTTTAAACAGTGAGGCTCCGCCCCTTTTCTAATTACTACATCAGACAAACAACACACACCTGACACCTTCAGATCAATGGATCTTATCTTTACATCCTCATGTTTCAGTTTGTAAAGATGTGATGCTCTCGCTCTCTCTCTCTCTCATCACTGCTCTCTCTCTCATCACTGCTCTCTCTCTCTCTCATCACTGCTCTCTCTCTCTCTCTCTCTCTCATCACTGCTCATCACTGCTCTCTCTCTCTCTCTCTCATCACTGCTCTCTCTCTCTCTCATCACTGCTCTCTCTCTCTCTCTCTCTCTCTCTCATCACTGCTCTCTCTCTCTCTCTCTCTCTCTCATCACTGCTCTCTCTCTCTCTCGGTTGGAGTTGTGTGTTTTTGGAGTTAGGAAGCTCAGGTTCTCTCTCTGTAGTTCCTCATTAGTGCAGATCAGTGAGTGGATGGAACTTCTGACAGATTATGGATGTGACATGGTGGTGTAAAGGAGGCAGGTGCTAAAGTCAGCAGCGGATGGATCACTGCAGTCCGTCTGTTGATCCACCACATTCAGCGCTGCAGAACATGGAACAAGTCTCACTTCACTGTAACACCAATCCACCAAGAGCCCATAGCAACACAGTCACAGGGACGGTGGGAGGAAAGGACCAAAATAGCTGAGAAATCAAGTGAGAAAAAGAAGGGTGGGGAGAGAGAGAGAGAGAGAGAGAGAGAGAGAGAGAGTGCGCGAGAGAGAGAGAGCTCTGTAGTGCAATTAACAGAACAGCCTGTCAAACAGCGCGCTGTGTAATTGTAGCCTTTCAAAGGAACACCGGTGGAACCGGAGGAGAGTGAAGTGAGGTTCCACGCCAGCTGCCTTTTTATAAACAACAGGGATCAAGCTCCTCATGGTGGGAGCTGATTACACTAAAAATCAGACCACGCTCCCTCCATGGCTACCTGGGCGTGGAGCCGGCACGACGGCAGAGTGTCATTCTGGTGTGGGGCTGCCGGATTTCTGGAGGTGTTCCGCAGGCCGGAGGGAAAGGCTGCATTAATGATCTGCATGTGAACAGGGCTGTGAATAGGGCCTCCATTGTGCTGCAGCAGGTCGGTGGAGGCAGAAGGTAGCGCAGTGAGTCATTACATCCAAAAATGGCCTCGTACGGAGCCGTAAACACCTGCGATCCGCTGCCGAACCCGCCGCCACGCATCCACCCTGCGGCATCTCCGAGCGGAGCCGTCCGTTCCCCTGGATCACATGTGACTGATAGATATTTGTGTCACGGCGGAGAGCACAGGAGAGGAAGTGAAACACAGCAGCAATCACACGGAGTGCTCAGTGCACCACATTTATCTCTCTCTCTCTCTCTCTCTCTCTCTCTCTCTCATATTAAGGAATGTGTAATGGAGCACACTAACCCCTCAGTAATATCCCGTCCTCTGAAACATCACACCCTCTCTGCAGCCGCGTTGCTGCTCGCCTCAGATTTAAAGCGATGTGCCGACAAATAACGGACGCTTATTTCATTTCATACAAAGCCGCTGAACATCTGGAGTTAATAAGCAGCGTGGTCACATCTGCTTTCCAGAGCCGTGGGAGTCATTACATTCAAATCCTGATCTGTGATTTTAACATCCTTTATTAGCCAATTAAATATCAAAGATTTGCTATTTTCCGCTAATTGATATTTACACACTCGTATATCACTTCATCAGCAGGTCATTAATCTGATTTATTGGCCCTAATACAGATCAAGTACAATACAATTAACTGATTAGATTAATTAGAGATGAACCGAAGTCAGTCGTTATTGAATTAAGTTGTGGGAACAAGACAACGTTCACCTCTGCAGAACTTAACGAGCCGTGGTGATCAGAACAAACGAATTTAAGAGGAATTAATTACTGGGAGAGGGAACGCTGTGACTATGTGGTCAGCACGTTCTCCTCTCAACGCTGAGGATCCAGGTCCAGGGTGGAGTTTGCATGTTCTCCCCATGTCCCCAGGTTTCCTCCGGGTTCTCTGGTTTCCTCCCACAGTCCAAAAACATGGATTCAAGGTCAATTGAATGCTCCAAATTGCCCCATATAATGTGTGTTTTTGCTAGGGTGTGTGTGAGCGAGTGTGTGCCCAGTGATAGATTGGTGTCCTGTCCTGGGTGTATCTGCCCAGTGTCTGAAATGTTCTCCCCTGGATGGGTATGGGGAGCCCCCCCCCCTCCCCTCGACCCTAAAAAAAGATAATGCTCTCACTTGCACAGTTTATTATAATAAAGCCCCTGAATATCTGCAGAGTCGAACAAAACGCTTCGTCATGCTTCAAGAATTTCCAGGAAAATGACAAGAGAAATTCAGCTAAACTTTAATTAGTGCAGAATAAACCGTCTCCTCTCACACGGCCCGAGGACGAGCGGCAGCACCTCCCGACTCCAGGAGACGGATCCAGAATGTAAAGCACTTAAAGACGGGTTTATTTCTACAGAGTGCGACTGCCGATATAAAAAGCTCATCCCATTAAAACTTCTACTGTTCACTTTATTAGAGTCACCTCCCTGTTTGTACACATTCTGTCCATTGTCTCAGCTCCACTCATCATACAGATGGGATTTGTAGTTCTACAGGTACGGCCTATAGATGTAGTCCATCTCTACAGAGTCGGTTGTGTACAACACAAACGTATTTAAAGACCTGATTCTCAATACCAAGAGAGTGTTTACTTTCTTTTTAAATATTAAAAACTACGCCGCAGTCTTTGGAAAGTTCTGGCCTGCGCCGGTGGGAATCTGTGGCTGAGAGCCTTCATTGGGTCAGGCACTGATGCAGGGTGAGAATGTCTGGCTTCAAACCAACATTCCAAGTCATAACAATGGTATGTAGCAGGGTGGAGGTCAGGGCTCGATGGAGTCCCCCCCCCCCACACCAGACTCCAATCATGTCTCCGTTACTGCTAAACAAAAAGAACCCGACAGTAAACTGATTTAAACCTGTAGAATAAACTGAGGGGTTACATCGGAGGGTCTGACATGCAGTCTCACTGCGATATCCTAAAGAGTCGAGGTCAGTCCAACGTGGCCTTCCCCAAACTGTTTGCAGTTGTCCAGAATACTTTGTCAGGTGCTTGATTATACACCGGTGATAATGAAACGTCTGAATTTAAAGTACATATGAAATGCATCCATGTATGGAGATCTGCATCGCGCAGCATGTGCAGCTGATTTAACAGAGCAAAATGCTCTTTCAGCTTTCCTATGATCTGCATGTAAACACAGCGCTGGCGCAGTTAAACAGAAGCACAGAGAACACGCCCTCTGACGGCTGAAGACTTTGAAATGAGAATTAGCATCACAATCAGATGCACTCTTGTGAAACACAACACAGGTGTACGGAGCAAAAACAGGAGTCAAGGAGGAAAGGAGCTTCGGCCCCTTTATCAGATTATAACACCTTCAGCCCACGCATGAAACACTTATTCAAATGCATACGGCTTATCACTATTAAAAAGATAAGACAAAAAGAATGTGAGACAGGCTCGTCTACTTCTGCAAAAATCTTATTATCTAAATTAAAAATATATTTAATTCAATGAAAATGCAGTTCTGATATTAATGCAGTGAAGATGAAGCGACCATCAGAACTAATGTGGGAGAACCTACACGTGACTACACACTGACGAGAGAGTCGGAATGTGATGCAAGCAGCATGTAATGATGATGATGATGATGACTGGAACCTAGAGTTCAGGCTGGTGGGGACGGACTGACGGTGTGGACCATGTGTTCCTGGTACCACTGAAATAAGACTCATCATTTTGGGATGTATCCAGGAAGATCGGCATCGCACACACATCCGGAATTCTGACTGAGCAAACGGAATATTGCACCGTGTGCTTCATTGTTGCCGGTATCTGAAGTTAATCCACATCGGGCTCGTCCCAAATCTGGCACTTTAGATGAGACTTACATAAGCAGACCTGTGTAATCCTCATCATTCTGCCTCAATCTCAGTGTGTGCATCGTGTAAAAGCACTGAGGTTCAGCCTCGATCACCCTCTGTTACTATAACATCTCTGAACACTTATCCACTCAGATCACCCTGCGCACCCCGATCACGCTGCACAACAGGCGGGGATTGAGCCTCACTGGATTAACTCACTGCCAGGCTTCTTTATAGTACTATAGTACAAATTTTATACTTCAGAAAATCAAAGAATGAAAAGGGAACCGGTGGCAGAAATAAAAACATTGAACCTTAAGATTTTCCTGTGGAAGATCACAGGGATGTGATGTCATGGCTGGGTTTCAGCTTTAACATCAGAACACAAACCTAAACATCACTACAACCAATTCTGCTCTGAACCTGAGGTTCATCACTCCTCCACAGGCGCTTAATTGCAACTCCACACACACACACACACACACACACACACACACACACACGCTGAGTGCTACCTGGCTGTTTTGCTCAGTGGGGATGAAAAGCGAGTGAAAGCTGGAAAGTGAGTGGGTGTGGAACAATAGCAGGTCCTAAAGGCACAGAGTCAGTGAGAGGGGAGCTGAACCCAGAGAACATTCTGCTGCGCATATTTATTTTGCAGAAGCGCCGCCCACTCAAACGTTCCTCATATAGCACAAATCCCATTGTAAAAGGCTTGTGTGAGGGTGGGAGCGTGCAGAGAGGCAACGCTGAAATCTCTGCCTCAAATGGGAAGAGGAATAAAAGGCTAACGATGCGTTTGATGTCAGGGAGCAAAGGGGATGTGCGATAAGAGAGGCTTTAAACCACCCCAAACCCGTTTCAAAACAAAAAGGAAAACGTTAAAAAAAAACAAAAAAAAAAAACGTGTTCTGCATTTATTTACTCGGAAACGCTGCAGCTGTGACTGCAGCAAAATCAGAGCTTTTAACCTTAAAATCATCCGAATGTTTACGGTCAGACTCTGAAGACACTGAGCACCATCACGGCACAGATGTCCATGGTGCTGCTGCTGAGGGTGATGGGTGCTGCAGGAGCACTCTGTGAGTGAGCGGTGTTAGGCTGATCCTGCTGATTTTCCATTTAGGAAAAACAATAATCACCAATTAGAGGATCCACATCACCCATTCATTCAGCATCATCCACTTAATCCACTATCAGGGTTGAGGGGAAGGGAGGTTCCACATGCCCATCCAGGGGAGAACGTTTTGGGCGATGGTCAGATACACCCAGTAGAGGGCGTCGATCACTGCACACACTCCCTCACACAGACACTAACACACACTATATGGGGCAATTTAGAGCATTAGATTTTCCTTGAATACATGTTTTTGGACTGTGGGAGGAAATTGGAGAACCCGGAGGAAACCCACACTGACACAAGAACACCATGCAAACTGGATCCCCAGTGCTGAGAGAACCTGCTAACCACTAAACCCCCCAGGGGTAAATTAAAGAAACCAATTTACAACCATATTTACACAACGGTCATTAAAAAAACATTTAATAATAATAATAATAATAATAATAAACATATGAAATCACCTTATCGATTAGCCTGATCAATAACATGACGATTGCACAGCTGAGGAGCTCATGATGAGGACCTGCAACAGAAGATCACAAACAAAAGGTTCTGTGAGTTTTGTGTATAGGGATGAACATGTGCTTCTGTACATCAGAACCAATACGAATTAAGGATCTCCTTTAACCTCACAGCTACACACAGAGGGGAAAACTAAATGGGAACAGGTCTAATCTCTCTAGGCTTTGCAACAGTTTCGGTAAGCGAGGTCAGGATCCTTCTCCTCGTCCCTGTGTGTGCGTCCTACACAAGTGACTCACCGACTCGTCCCCTCCCTCCGAAACGAAGGCTCGTGTTTCAGACTGCGGGACTCCGACCGTGAAGTTCCCACGAGTGTGAAGGGATGAGCGAGAGATCCCTCATTGTTCTGACATGCATCTGGACCGACTGGCTGCACCACAGCGGAGACGCTCACCCCGCGCCAACATAATCCACTGTTGTCTGCGAGTTTAATAACACTGCGTGATACTGATGACAAACACGACGCATGAAAGAGCGATCTGTGTGGCGAAGAAAACACACACCACGGATTAGGATTATAATGTGATGGTTCATGTGTTCATCAGTCAGAAATGCCTGATTCAGAGGAGTCCCGTTAATAATCAGAGGTAAACATCAGATTGTGTTTTATCTGAAGAACAGGATGTGCATTTGGTTTACAATTTTGAAATGATGCGACTTATCAAAAGCAAGCGCAGCGCTGAGCCGTAACCATGGTGACAGGATGACTAAGAAGAAAAAGAGAAATGCAGATCTCCATGAGATGTGCTGATTAATACGTGGTGCAGACACACGGCATACACTCAGCATTTTAATGATGTAGATCGGATCCTATAGGTCTTTATTCTGTCTGCAGACGTCTGCTCTGTCTGTAGGAATGTTGTCTGCAGTCAGAGTCTCGGTGGAAAGCTGAACCAGCAGTTACAATCCATTCTGCTGTTGCTCAGTGGGTAAAAAAATCGAAAAGAAAAAGCTCGCAAACAAACTGACAGCCAGAGAAGCAGAGCTTCAGCCTCCCTGATCCTCACCCCGCATTCACTCCATTGTATACGTTCTCCTGTGAACAGCTCGGGCAGGCCCGGGCCCTTTGTGCCACGCCGAGAGCCCGTCCACCACAGCGGCGGGACTTCTTTTGTGGTTTTTTCGTGCCATCAGTGCCAGACCAGTATGCGCCATTGTTCATCTGCAGGGGATTGTGTGGAGCTAATTGTCAGCAGAAATGGATTTGTCAGGCAGATGGCAGCGCCACCAGCAGCAACATGGCACGTTACGTTACGGCGTCTCTGCACCGACGGGAGGCTTCCAAACTGCACCGAGTTCAACTCTGAATCTGAAATCCTCAACCATAATCTGGATAAAGCAGAACACAAGTCATTCTGTGCAAAGCTCGAATTACAGCCGTCTGGCACGCTTCAGTCAACTCAGAGCAGCGCAGTGATGCTGCCGCGTCTCCAACGCACTGGCCCTTCATTCCCCCGAACGTCCAGAGTTTGGTTTGTAAAAAACACACATCTCAGGCACCTACCTATGTATGTAGGACAACTGCATGATTATAACTTTTCAAGAACAGTTTAGGGAAGGCCCTTCCCTGTCCCAGCATGACTGTCCACGATGTAAGGTCCAAGTGCGAACTCAAAATGTGAGGTCATTAAAGCTCCGTTGGTGTAATTTGTCAGTGTGTTAGGACAGTGCAGCCAGCAGACGTTTTAATATAATTTTTTGCATGTTCTCCATGAAATAAGAAAAAAAAACAGAGCTGAAGTAGTTCTTGTTAGGACTTCATCATTGCAGGAGCCCTAAACTTCATTACACTTCATCAGACTCAGCTGTGCCAATAAATCCACCGAACGCTGCTCAAGCAGCCTGAATATTTATCAAGTTTTAAGGTTTCTCGAAGTTCACAAAACCACAAAGTGGAAGGGAGTGAAGCTCCAGCACTGGCTCACACACAGGAGACAAATTAGCATGAAAAAGACCTGTCTGCATTCCTCAGGGAGAGAGAGAGAGAGAGAGAGAGAGAGAGAGAGAGAGAGAGAGTGAGAGAGTGAGCGAGAGTCCTGTTAAACACACAGTCTCCATCCAGACCAAACCAGTGGTTCAGCTGCTCTCACACAAGCTCTGCCACACTGCTCAGAGGAAACCAAAGACATTCCTGCAGCTGTGGATTTATTTAAGCTCTTGGACAGTCATCAGGAAAAGGCTGAGTGTGTGTCTCTTGGCAAACTCCATCTTTTTAAAAGGCAATTCCTATTCAAGGTTCTTCACCGAGAACCCGACTTGAATTTAAGAACGAAGGTCAAAACACACCCATCCACAAAAAGCACCACGAGAGTGTGCAGCGTCACCTTCAAAGCAGACACATAAACAAAAATGCAAACTATAAAAGTTTTCATCACATCACACATGAAGTCAGTCCTCTCTTGCTATTCATAACATTTTGTTATGATCTTTCTAGGTGATCCTACTTGTGCTGGAACTTGTGCTGGAAAACCCGGAGCACGAGGAACAAATCCGGATCCGATTATTTCAGCTTGACGTGAAACTAAAGGATGAATCAACTGAAATCCAATCAGAATGAGGAGCGGCACGGCGCAGAGAGACAGCACACCGACTGTGAACCTCATTACAACAACATCCCTCTGACAGCAATTAACACGTTTCAATACCCGTTACACAACTTTAACACACACAGTATTACTCTGTGTTAAAAGCCCGGCCTGCACGCTCTCTGAGAACGAGAGGCTTTCTGCAGAACCGCAGTACTTCATGATCCACAGGTTTTCTGTTTGAGAACGCTAACAGGCACCACCAGGCTGTAGATCCAACGCTATCGCGGTGATAAGCGCTCAGGGAAAGCTGCCATAACACACACATTACAGCTTCTGATAATAAACAGGTCAAAGTTTCGTTGCGAGCCTTCAGCTTCAGTTAACATCCAGCTGTCACTGACTGACTGAAGAACTTCAACACAACACCTAAAGCCTCGACACTTCTGAAATCGGAGAAGACTTGTTACAAGACCATGGAGTTTGTGTTGGAATTTTGACCATTTATTCAGAGGAGTATCTGCGAGGTCAGACACCGATGCTGGACGCTGGGTGGGACTGAGTTCGGGACCCTGTGAGGGTCAGTTAAGGTCTTCTTCAACAAACAGTGTCTTTATGAAGTTATAGACTGTTATAACTCACATGAACCAAACTCTGTATGTAGTTATGATGCTTAATCATAGAGATTAGTGTATTAAAGTGCACTAACTGCTAAGTTCCTCCAGATGAAGGTTGTGTAATGTGTGAGCCTCGTCCACAATCGATGGCACAGTTAGTGCCCTGTGCGTCGTGATGAACGTCCTGCAGAGTGATCAATACAGCCAGGTACCAAAGGCCATGCTGCGTTAGCTTCCTGCATAAAAGCACATTGTTCACTGCACCGCCTCCCTGAATGTTCCACCTTTCAGCACTGCACTTTACAATCTACCTCCAAACATCGTCTCAATATTCACAAATAAGGAACTGTGCTTTGGTTCCACGTTCAACCTGCAGACACCTTCCAGTGTACAACACTGCAGAGTAACCGATTTATTAAACCCACTTTAAACTAAAGCACCAAAGACATTTCTAAAGGTCCAACAAATAACATCTGCCAATAAGGGATGTCCTGTGAACCAGGCAATTTGTTGACTCATCGTTAACTCGGCTTTATTTTTAATCATTATGCAGAGTTAAATAAAAATAAAGAAGGTTGGATTTTAAGCTTTTATAATAAGAAAAAGCCACATGGTCCTAAATCATCTACATGTACAGGAATATCACACAGGTTCAGTCCCATCACCGCGGGTGTAATTAATCAAGCAGTTTGAAGGGCTGTATGCATAACAGTAATGCAAAGAGCTCACATACAGAACCATATGTGTTATATTACATATATATAGAATATGTGTAATATTATAATTTAGAGGAAAAAGCTGTGCCTTTCTTAATATACAGTGTGCATTACGTCTCAATCCGGTAAATAAAAGCGTTAAGAACGTTGGGAAGAAGCCTGGTACCTTTATAATGAAGGTTCTGAATTACTCAAATCCCAAACTGAAGCTCATAAATGTCAGGAGTGCTGCTGGTGGTTCTGCTTCTCATTTTTCAGCTAATGTTTCTTAGTGTCTCTCAGGAACAAAAGGTACTAAAGGAACGGCGGCACAGTGAGCCAGCACACACAGTTCCAGCTCCTGCCCTGAGGCTCCACACTCAATGCCATTAAATTTCCTTAATGTTTGTGTTCTCACATTAACACATCTTTAGTCTGTAAAGAAAAAGCCTCACACTTTGGGTGGCTGAACGGGAGCAGGTCAGCTGCATCACAGTCTGCAGAACACAAGACTCCTGTTTTTAAATGTGATGCCATTGAGAAATGTCTTCACTTTCTTTTATTAGAAACCAAAAGGAGACTACTTTCAAAACTAAATGTTACAAACCACTGAAAACATCCAGAAAATACTTTTGCATCATGTGCTGCCTGTTACATGCTGGACCCGGCAGGTAAGATGATGTGGAGATGATCGGATCATTACTGAACCCGGGTTTATAGAGTGATCATGATGATGATGATGTGGTGTAGAATACAGAGGGCCTTTAATGGAGTCAGGTATAAAATCCTACAGGACACCCAAATTTAGGATGGATATTCTTCTGCCCTTCTAAGAAAGTAATGTGTCAGTCATGTCCGGCATCATGCAAAGATGATTTAATATTTTATTTCTTTCTGAAGGAAGCGCCTTAGGCAGTTTGTGAAGTTCAAACAGCTCGGGCCTGTGGGATTAAGTTTTTAATAGCCGTGAGAAATTAAGGCATTTAGGTAATCCCACTGCGTTTGTGGTCCATAGGGTCCAAGCCATGTGACATTAGTGACAGATGTGCAGCTTGGCTCCTCACAAACTCAGCACAAAAAGCAACCTTTAAAAGAAAGGGCCACTGCAAAGCCTCTGCCCGGCTTCAGTCGCTCATGCAACTAAATTCCAAAGAAAGGGTCAAACCGTTGCCTGACTACCGACATCTGGGCTGTTTCCTACAAAGCCAAACAATTAAGTGCGGGGGCTGCTGCATTGGCTGGATTCTTCCCTGTGGTGACCAGGCTCACATGCCCCGAAGAACCAGACACCACAAGAAAGAGGTGGAGAGAGCACCATGTTCCTGTCTGACATAGAAAGACTGATATCCTGGAAGTGTTTCAATAAATGTAAACAGAAACTGAAAACGTGATTGTTCTCCTGTGGGACATCCATTCATCACTGATCACTTAATCACCCTGTGTGGTCTGCCAGCACCGCACTGCCGTCCTCTGCACTCCAGCAAGGTGTGTTAATGTGGAGGTTTTCCTCTTGAGCTCAAACTAATTCAACCTCACGAACTAGTGTATCAAATAAAAGGCACAATTCCAGTGCAGTTTGTCCAAACAATCATTAACCTGAGCTTTGTGTTACTTCTGACTCACTGTATACAGAGAGTTCACACAGTTAAGTATGGGACACTGAACAGTGTGTACTGAGCCATGCTTGACCCATTGTTCTAATGTTTGCTAGCCTTAACCATGCCTCAACATGCTGACCTCATGTCCATTGTATAAAGAAAGAGCACATCCACATACGGTTACAATCATCTGTCTGCATCACAGGTCCAGTCAAGTAAAATATTACCTACAAATATCTCAATTATAATCATCATCTAAAGTTGAGGGATTACTGCAGCCCTAATCCTATTACTGCTTAGTTAGCACCACACTTAATGGACTTCATATCATTTACACTTTAAAACACACTCTACACTAAATATTTTTACAGCCTTAAGCTTCTTAAACAAATGCACTCTGACAGCACACACACACACACACACACACACACACACACACACACACACACACACACACTGTTTATAATATTAAAACACTTGTTACATGTGGAACACTCAGGCATGTTTATAGAAATGCAGAGATTCGTGGTTTCTTATTTACAAAACATTGTGTTGAGTGTTATGCAACCCCCCCCCCCCCCAACACACACACACACACACACACACACACACACACTTCATTCCTGCTTAAATTGCTTTTCAGACAAATAAGCTTACATTTGAGAGCCTTTAAACAAATGACTGTATTTTACAGAGTTAAAAAAGTCGTAAAGCAATAATTAATGCACATTTACTTACTTTGTTATCAAAAAACAGACATGAGGGATGATGATGATGATGCAGCCCTGTACTTCAGATTACAGTCAGTGAACAGTCAGGGGGCGGAGCTCCTTTCCGAGTGCCGACTCGACAGGATGGGAGTCCCATCTAACTGGGTTTCACTGCCAGTTGACTAAAAGACAAATGTGACGTTCCTTCACACAACTTACGAAACTTTAGAAGGCAGCTGTTGTTTGGTGCTTTATGCATGAGCGTGTCTATTTTAGGAGCAAACACACCCCAAAAACCCTGCTGTGTATCCCAGCACCCTAAAGAACACTGTTAAAGAGGATCTTTTAAAAACAGCCACTGTTCAATCTCAGTGTACTTCATTCAAAGAATTTATAAATCTCTCTCTCTCTTATTCTCTCCTCAGAATCATTTGTATTTCAATGCCCTGCTTTCTCTTTGTTTCTTCAGGATACCACTCACGTCCTTGTGAGCCAACCCAAACAGGAATTTCTAATTCAGAGTTTCCTTCCTTTTATTAACACGATTCTCTGGATTTAACTTCTCTAGTCCAATTCAACGTTTTTAAACTTACAGGCTCTAATATTCCTGAACAACTCATCTACAAATTCTGCAAGTTCATTAAAATGTTCCAGGCAGCCGTACGTTCAGTCCTTAAGGTGCTTAAATTTAGTATCCATTAATATAAAGTCCGTCTCTGTAACTACAGACTGCAGCCTCTCCACTTATTTATACACCTCAGACAACCGAACGGGGCACGCTAATGGGATTCTGTGAAGACGGTTCAGCACTAAACTAATCACTGAACCCTGAAAACTGTTCCCAGGTGAGTCAGTGGGTCCATGCAGCCATATACACTCCCAACCTCACTAAAAAATAACCCGGCTATAAACAGACATTAATCAGTAACTGCTCTCGGTTTTCATAGTTCTAAAAAAAAAAAAATAAAAAGGACAGTTCATATTTGAGAGTCTGTGCAGTTTATTTGGACTGCCTGTGCATTATATAACTATATTAGATAATCCAAGTAGACAGGGTATCTAATGACATTTCATAGCTTTCTTTGGAACTTTGATGGAGTGGGTTGTTTTTCTCAGACAGGCCTGTGTGCTGTTATATTACAGGACGAACGCTTGCTGCTCACACACATGAATAAACACACTGACACACCAGCACATTACACCTACAGATTTAATGACATCCTATTCTAAGATGCATCCCTCATTGTAAACAGAGCAGCTTTCACTGCAAAGCTTTTGAAAAAAGGTTTTCTACAACGTTTTGGAGTGTGTGTGCTCATTCAGCCAAGAAAGTATTCATTTTATCTCATTTACAGTTTATTATTACATCCTTGAGGTACAGGATGGGCTTGAGGTCAGGGTTCTGTGCCTCCTGTTTGCAACACAAAGCAAAAACTGTGTACACTGAAAACAAAAGCTACATGTCCTAACACGCCTGTATGACAGAAAATCATTAAGTCATCAAAGAATTAATGTTTAAATATTTGCAAGTACTTAAGGTCATTAAAATTTACTGACCTGTAATTACAAAAAAAAAGCTTTCTAATTGTTTCTAATTAACCAGTTAATTTGAAAAAATAAGCCTCTTTGTCCGACTATCCCAAAGCGATTGTTCGTTAATCAGTCGAGACAGAGCTGAGCTCCTTTAAACTGCAGGTTGACGTGAACACAGCCCCATGACAACATGCGCAGACATATTTCTCAAAGCCGAGCTAAAACTAATGCACATGAATCAGTGAGAGGGAGAACAGCTTTAATCTGGCAGCTTGATGAATCACTGCTGAGTCGGTTTGCAGCAGACGAGTTAAATGTTATTGCACAAGTCAATTACTGTAAACAGGTGTTGTGGTTTTGACTAGAACAACCTGCCTAAAGCCATATGTTACACTGCAACGTAATAAACGCCGTCACTCTTACATCACACCACCATCTTTAAACTGAGATCATACCTGTCAGGTATCAAACAAACAGAGTGGGGCCATAGTTCAACACTGAATACAGAGAATTGACAAGGTCAGCAAAATCAGTCTAGTTCATATACATCTGATCTATTTCATTGCAGTAATGAACACTGCTCATGGAGATCACAGACGTCTCTGCTCAACTCAATCGCTCTACCTGAACCAGGGGTCATTCATTTAGTTAGAGGGGGTCGATGGGGTCGGGGAGGGCCTTTATGGACCTGGTCTTTATTGACTGGGATGAAGACATGCTGGAACAGGGAAGAAAAATAACACCTGTGACAATGGGACGACATAAAACAGTGAAGTCTTAGTTCACCATCTCAGAAACTTGCAAATTAAATCAATTTGAATTTTTAAGAATAAGATCCATGATGTGGGTTTAGGAATCTTAAGTGGTTAATCTTACAATCTGAAATGCAGTGCATTCCATTAATGAATGTTTTACTTTGAGGAGAGTCGTGTGAGTTCTATACACCTTTATTAAGGAGGAGTGTGTTATTCTTTCCTATTTAACCTCCAATGAATTAGTTCTTTTTATCTCGCTCTTTTGGAAAGCATGGTATTTCTGACTGCAGGAAGGATTTCGGATGGTTTAAAGTTTAAGTCCATTTCGGCATGCCTTTTATTTTATTATTATTTTTAAGATAAAACTCTAAAAGACACTCCCTTCCATACAAAGTGTTTTATACAAATCACATGCTTCCAGCTCTTTACTTTTGGGAGGGTCCTTTCGTGTTTCAGCATGACGGACCCCACAAACAAAAGTCCACAGGGATATCCAAACTCCAAAGAAGACATCTGGGATATGTTGAACTGAATGTCAGGCCTTTGATCCAGTCTGACCTCACAAATCCCTCATTTAATAAACCTGAACTCAAACCCACAAACAAAACTCACAACTGTCCTCAGTCATTCAGTCTGATTACCAAAGCATATTTCCATGCATGCTGGACAACCGTGTGTTTCCAACTTCATACTCCAAAGCGTTATAAGGATGTTATTATTGGGTTGGTAACAACATATGTTACTTAACCTGAATAAATTCTGTGAAAATTCAGAAGGAGGCCATGCAGTACAGATTTATGGTTCCATGTTATTCAACCAGTGACAAAAAAACAGATCCTTCTTAGATCCAGAAAACTTTATGCTTCAACAAACCTTTACTGGGTGACAATAAAACAATAACGCAGTCTGTAATCTGTTACAGCCATCAATAAAAACAACTGATTTTATGAGGTGTTTTATTAAACGTATAAAGCCATTTAAAACAGACATGGAGGTGTTTGGAATGACCAGGCAGCTGAACAGGTTTAAACTCTCTCATACTACTGAGATCTGAACAACTACACCTTTGTGCTTGTCAAATACACCTGTTATGAGACACTCAGGTAAATATGGATAAACTATTTTTTTTTCTTTAGCTTTTGACAGTAAACACCAGCTTTTACATAATATTCATTAATTATGAACTTTTATGGTTACAACTGAAACAGTCAAATAATGCACCTCATGAATAACCACATGGATGAGAGACAACAGCATGCAATAGGACGATGCTCAGAGTGTTGGAGGAGACAGGGCTGTAATTATGGAGTCCATGAGTTAGACGGGTGCATTCGTTCCTAATTTCAGCGTTTGGAACCCATATCAACACCCCTCTGCTCTTCAGAAAGCAACTCTGGATGTCTTGCCATGAAAAACATCACGTGTTCTGGCAGAGAAAAGGCTGGCGAACGCCGCTGGGAATTTATATTTGTTGTGCTTTAACTCATGAGAGAAGACGTTTCAGATTTTTGGAACCGTAAGCAGCAGATCAGAAAGCAGAATTTCGTATCTTGGCCAAATGCTAAAATTAAAAAATAAATGGACTTTAATCAGTGTTTCTGTTAAAATCATCAGAATGTGGATCCATCTGCCTCCCTCCCTGATTCGGTTTAAGTTAGGCTCATTTAAAATAAAACACAACACACTTTATCTTAAAAACCTGACTATGTGGGCTGGATTTTACAGAAGTGCATCCGCAGAGGAAGTGAACAATTAGAAATGCACCAGTTTATTTGGCCAATTAAAATATCAGAGCTTTTCAAAACCTGTATCTGTGAGTCCCATAACTAAAATATATGGATAAAAATATGAGCACACACCCCTTCATCATTGACTTTAGGTGATCACTGATCATTAAGTCTTATTGCCACAAATAAGGGGGGGGATTAAATCATACAGCCATGAATCTTGAACAACAATATGATTTTAACGTGCATGAACGTTCTGGTAAATACACGTTCTTTTCTCCTCCGGCATCACTGCACCCCGGAGTCATAGATCCATAAAGTCAGAGTTGGGTAAGTTTGGTTTATTAGAACTTAAACAGTCCACACAGAGCCCTGACCTCAACCCCATCTATTTTCTTGAGATGAACTAGAATGCAGATTATGAACTTGCTTCCTTTGGAATTTGACAGTTTTGCTTTAATTTTGGTCTGAATCATAAATCAGCAGTGATGGTCTTTTTAATGCCCCTCTGGTCTTAAAGGCACTGAAATGTGAGAACTTATCATTCACTCATTTAAAAACATCATTTAATGAAAGAGCCTTTAAAAAAAGCCAAATCAATGTACAACCCACAGCCCTCACAGAAATCCAAACTCAGACATTTAATTAAGTTGACCTCCTTGTTTCTACACATTGTTCATTTAAACCGTTTATTTATCTGCCATAAAGACGAAGTTCTACAGGACTTTGATTGGTAGAAAAACAGATGGATTACAGTCTGTAATTTAAAACTTAAAGGTGTATTTATATGATAAATTGAACTGAAATAATGAAAAATAAAAGTATAAACACATCCTTCAAATATTAAACAGTGTGTGTATTTTACAATTTACATCATAACCCTCAATGTCTTTCTAACGAACAGGGTTGTATGATGACCCGAACGTCGAGGTGTTTAAATATTGTGCTGAGTATTTCAGAACAGGACGCCGCACTCTTACCGTTTCAATCTGAAATGATTCTTATTTTCACAGATTCATTCGTCAGTTCTGTTGTGTTTATAATGCACTGATGATGGAATCGTCTTTATTGTGTTCGTTTGTTTAAATCACAGAAAATTATTTTAATGCACAGCTGTAAAGTACAATCCCATACAGAGTGTAGACCCCCCCCTTTTGGTCCATGTGTGCAATTAAATCCCCGTGTATATGAAATGGGTTTGATCGTCCCCGTGCTGCCAATCAACCGCCCAGGCATTTTTTCACTCTCATTTCCTTCTCTCCGTGTTGCAGAACATGTGCATGTCCACCTACACAAACCCTTCTCAGTAGGCTGCTTCTTTCAGAAAGAGCAACACCACACTCGCATAACTCCGTCCTTGGAATTCTTAGATAATGGCGAGCGGGTTTTTTTTTTTTTTGTACTTTGCGGCTGTGTGCTAGTCTGAAACATATCTTCAGATTAGTGTTTTGTCTATCCAGGACAAATGATTACATGGGATGTTTTTGCCCCAGGCTTGTGAGATGTCAGCTCGACTACAGTAGATGAGTGCCATCTGAATAAGCTGCAGCAACACAACATGAACGCTTAAAAACCAACCCTATGAAAACATGCGCTCAGATTCAGACGTCTTACACCAGAGGTTCTCTAAAATCCTCCACTTGTTAGAAGCTCTCCAAGATAACCGTTCTCAGTTCTGTGACAGTTCATGATATGACGATGACATCAGGAGGAGTTAAGGACTGTTCAGATAAAGAGTT
>JAFMOC010000311.1:127500-145000 GCA_019802505.1 Corydoras sp. C115 | reverse complement strand
CTGCTGGTATAAAGTCTCTGCAACACGACACCTATCTTCAGATCGGGGGGTTCAACCTGTAAGGCGCCTGGCAGCTGCTGGTGCACCCTGGAGATCGCCAGATATTTCATTAAGACACATTTGTCCACGATGTAATGAATAGCAGTTATTGTTCTGCACCGATCTGCATCCCAAACCCCAACCTGCAAACCAAACCCCCAGAGGAGAGGACACAAAGAAGATTCAATACATGAAGGTGAGCACCAACATATCCAAAAGTCCCTCCTCGAGATGTTTGGTTTGATAATTGAGCTTCAGCCAATCAAAACTGTAGAAATACTTTAGCACTCTGCATTGTGTTTGGAGCCATAATCAGATTTAGAACTCATTTAACAGATTACATCACGCTGCGGACACTTTAATCAGAAGATCTCAACACCAGGGTTGGAGTCACCCCTGGAGCAATGGGGATTAAAGGTTTCACTCACTTCTGGATGACTGGGGGGTTTGGGGGGTTGGGGAGGGTTTTAAAGCATGATGTCAGGTAGACTTGTTGGGTTGATGAAACCTGTACTGAGCCTGGACCTTAAACTCCGGGGTCCACACACCTTTGGTCCCATTGGACAGGTAGGACCCCGTGAGCGTGTGGGTGGAGCTGGGATAAGATTAGAATCCTCAGGCACAAAACCGAGAGTGAGCGATAGAGAATCTGAAAGTTCTCCTATTTTTAAAAGATACTTAGCATTTCCTCAGTGTCCTCCTCAAGCGCCTTCATGACTCACAATGGTGTGAAAGCGCAAAGTGGCGCGTGGGTGGATGTGACATCACAGCGATTGGCAGAAGTGCCCCGAAGCCCCACCCACATCGAACGCCCCCACCACGTGCGCACAGAGCTCAAAAATAATGCTCTTCTCCTTCTATAGAGGCTTTTAATTTAGACTTGGAAGCGGCAGAGATCTGGCTCAGAACCACGACTGAGGTTCCCACATGAGGAGAGCGAGTCACAGGAACCGAGGACGAGCCAGGGTCTGATTCAGAAAGCAACACCCTGTCCTCGCCCTGGAAATGAGGCTCAGTGTGGGGCCACAGCTAAACCCCAAGGTGCTTCTCACAAACAATGAGGACCTGATGGGTCCCCGAGCTCTCCGCACCTCTGTTGTGACACCATGAAGAGGAGGCTAATGAAAGACTGCGATCATATCTGTATGGCTGCACTTATCTCCAGCCCCCGCGCACATGTACGTTCCTCAGGTTTTATAAGACTCTGGCTCTGCCTCCTGCTTCGCTCCTGTGGGAGGAGATATGCACGACTCCCACGTCCTCGTCTTCTCACTGTACAGTATATCTGTTTAACGCAACACAGCAGGAGATTCATTCATCTTAAATGCTATGATGCCCTTATTAATAAAATGCAGAATCTAATTTATTATTTAAAATTATAACATTCCACTAATAAACATCACACAAGACAGACTGTAATACTAAACATCAGAACAGATATCTCTCTCTCTCTCTCTCTATACATATACACACACACACACACACACGTACACGAGGTCAGTTTTACAGATGCTTTCATTTGGAGCATTGATGAGGTTAGGGACCCTGAGGAACCACATCAGTAACTTCAGAGGGCCCCTGACTGGAACCCCCAACCTTCACACTGACATTCCCTTCCTAACCCCCTGAGCTACACAGCATCAACTGAGACACAACACAGGTGACTGTCACTGCGCCATCTACTGGCCATGGAGGGAGTGGTAGTTAGTAACTTGCGCTCATTTAGACTTCATTCTCAGTTCTCACAAAGGTGATTAAAGTTGTGCTTGATTTAACAGTGATGAGGGAAATAAAGGCCTTCCCCAAACTATTACCACAAATTTAGAAGCATACATTTATCCAAACCGCACGTCCGGGTTCGTGCACTCGTAACAACAGGACTAAATGAAATGGGTGTGTCCCAATAGTAGTGATTTCTTTTTCAGCGTTTCGATGCTTTTTAATGTCACCAGTTAAAGAAAGTCCAGTTAGAAGGTCATTGGCTGATTGCTTTATTTATAAAGAATGTGAACAGAAGCAGACCAGGCTGAATACAGAATCACGGCGTACGCGTCATCACAGGTCTGACGCAGCTCACATTTCAAAGGTTTAAAGAGTAAGAATCACAGCAGCTCACTCATTCTGTACAACAAACTGTAAACGGATCACACAGTCCTCAGAAAGCACTGTACACAGACTGTGTGTGTGTGTGTGTGTGTGTGTGTGTATGTGATCCGCTGTATAATGAGCAGTGATGGAGCTGGTTAAAGGGACGGACTGCTCTGATTAACCGTGTGGCTCAGAGATCATTAATCCACTAATTAATCCTCATTAGGTGCAGATTTGAATGATAAAGAAGCGAGTTTAAATCTGATTGGTTATGAAAGCAGCACTGATTCATTTACAGGATTCACACTCACCGGCCACTTTATTACATTCACCTCCCTGTGTGTTCACCTACGGCATACTGTGAGGACCCTTTGGTATGTTCTCTGATGATCAGGATCCTCACGGAGCAGGCATTAGGGTGATTCTCAGTACTGCAGTCACACCGACATGGTGGTGGTGGTGCATCCTGTATCACGGATGGAGGATTAGAGAATGAACACACACTGTGCAGATGACCTACTGTCTCTGATTCCACATCCACAAGGTGGCGCCATCCATGAACACTAAGTTTTAAGCAGAATACCCTGATCGATGCTTGATTTTTATACAACTGTGATAAAGAAATGTGAAAAAAAGTGCAGAAGCCGCGCATGCACCCCCACACCCCCCCACACCCCCCCCCCACACACACACTGTACCTTTAAATGACACTGAATTATAAGAGAACCTGAATTAATGAATATGTTAATGACTCACTCGACAGTAACAGGTTAAAAATGTAACCAGGTCACAACGATGGTGGCGCCACCTCCTGTCCACTATGTCCTATCCCGGCAGTCTGTGTTCCGCGAAACCAACAGAATCTCAAAATAAGCGGCGGGTCCAGACGCTCAGACAGGAAGTCATAAAGGCTGGAGTTAAAGCTGAAGGAAGGGCTCACTGCGCCATCTAGTGGGTACTGCTGTAAACATGCCTCATTCTGTCCTCATCAACAGAGAGAAAGGCACCAAAGCCAGCGTTGGGGTCAGCAGAGAACAGAAATCAGTCATCAGTAACACAGAAAGGGGAGGAGGAAACGTGTTGGTCACTTCCTGTGCTCAGCACCAGCAGCTCTTCTGAGAGTGACCGCTGCCGTCACACCCCCCCTCCTCCTCCTCCAGAGCCGCCAGGTCCAGCTGCTCGGTGATGGAGGCGCGCAGGACGTCCAGCTCTTTCTTATTGGCCTGCAATACCAGCTCGGCTAAGCGAGTAAAAGACTGACGGGAGAGGACAGAACCAGAGAGACGCGGTCACATGACCGAGTACTTACAACGACGGATACGAGCCACCGCAAACGAACTCAGCCTTTAATTAATGCAAAACGTTCACACCAGAAGAATTAAATGACATGCAAATCCTCATGAGGTCACTGTTTAAAACCCCCAGCACAGGTACAGAGGACCTGAACGTTCAGGTGGTGGATCACTCACCTCTGTGATGTTGTGATTGGTAAAGGCACTTGTCTCAAAGAAGTCCATTCCATATGCTTTAGCAAGCTGAGGGTCAGAGAGAACGCAGATGAGAACGCAGGGCCTTCCCCAAACTGCTTCCCATTCATTAAACAGGAGGAGGTGTCAGGATGAACATAAGTACTGGGACACCTCCTCATTGCACAGTATTTCAGGCGGTACGCACCTTGTCCCCCTGCTCCGTGGCCACCTGTCTCCTCTGCGCCTCGTCAGATTTGTTCCCGATCAGGATCTTCTGCACCTTCTCAGGAGCGTACTGATGGAACACAGACCTCATCTTCAGGACACGTGGGTTTTATTCACGTATAGAGACATCGTTATGGATTTTATTATAGAATGAATATCGTGGGCAGCACGGTGGCTTAGTGCTTTAGCATGTTCTCCTCTCAGCGCTAGGGATTCCCGGTTCGAATCCCCATCTGGGTGGAGTTTCCATGTTCTCCCTGTTTCCGCGTGGGTTTCCTCCAGGTTCTCCGGTTTCCTCCCACAGTCCAAAAACATGGATCAAGGTCAATTGAATTCTCTCAAATTGCCCCCATCTGGGTGGATATAGAGTGTGTTTCTGTGTGAGTGAATTCTCCAAATTGCCCCAGTGTGTGTCCAGCGATGGATTGGCGCCCTGTCCTGGGTGTATCTGCCCAGCGCCCGAGACGTTCTCCCCTGGATGGGCATGGGGAACCCCCCCGCGACCCTAATAGAAGATAAAGTGGAAGATAATGGATGAATGAATGAATATCGTGGTTGTTTGATGGAGACTCACCTCGTCCACGTCACTCGCCCATTTCATGATGTGCTGAAAGGAGCGCTCGCTGGTGATGTCATACACCAGAAAGATGCCCTGATAAAACACACACACACACACACACACACACACACACACACACACACACATCAGTAATAACACGGCGTTATGGAGTGTGATGTCAGCAGTCTGAACGCCGGCGCGGGGCGGCAGATGGAGGGCGCTGTGGTCCTGAAGCTGACCTGTGCACGTCTGTAGTACTGTTTAGTGATGGTCTGATATCGTTCCTGACCCGCCGTGTCCCTGCAGAACACAGACAGACGGGTCAGAACCCGGCCAAACCCACCGGACCTCAGTGACCGGGCGGAACCTCCTCACTCACCATATCTGGATCCTGACTTTGATGCCATCGATCTCCAGAGTCTTCATCTTAAAATCAACTCCTGAGACACAAAGAACAAAACATCAGGCCTAAAGGAGAACCCACGGAACCATGACCCAACAGGGGTCACGCACCACCAAGGTCATCTGCATGGAACCATCTGGAACTGATCTAATGAGAAGAACATGGAGACATCACACACTCACACACACACTCACACACACACACACACACACACACACACACACACACACACACACACACACACGCCGAGGAGCTGATACTTTACAAATAACATCCAGCAGAAGGTCGAGTTGATCTGGAGGTCATCCTGAGAACATTCAGCACCTCAGAACTTTATCTGGGTCGTTAGATGAGAAGACAAAACACACACACACACACACACACACACACACACACACACACACACACACACACACACACACAGAGCTCACATGTCCCTGATACACTGCAGTCCCTCAGATTAAAGTCAGTCATAATTTAAAGAAAAACATTTATTCATTGACGACATGGAACCTGGAGAACCCGGATCTCATCATCAGTGTGGGATCAACATGGGGGGGGGGGGGGGGGGGTGAACAACCTCTCAGTGAACTCAAGCCAATCACAAGCCTTTATTTCAGGGAGGCGGGCTCATGGATACCTGAGAAAGCTCTATTCAAAACGAAAACAAAAGAGAAGAGCGCTCCCATAAATATATAATGTGATTCTGCGCCGTGTGTACGAGAGGGGCGGGACTGAGAACTATGACATCATCATCAGCGTCATACCTGCTGATTAGATACTGACCTGGCTCCTCAGGCGGGGTCAGCAGACAGGGGTTCTCACCAACCGTTCGGTCCGGGTCGCCCCCCCGCCCCACACGGACCACCATCTTATAACGAGCCTCAACCCTAACGAGCTTCATTAACGCAGGGAGAACTATCTCTGTATCTGTCAGTCAGACTGTAAAGTCTGGTGGAGGATGGAGAAAGCTCTGGGGTGCTTTCCCTGGGGGGTGGGGGGTTTACTGAGGGCGGCGGGGTGAGTCCAGTGTAATTTCACTCGTCTGACCCTCACAGAGCCCCGATCGCAACCCCATTGGGATGAATTAGAACTGAGACTGTGAGGCTCATTCAGCATCGGTGTCTGATGGACAGGAAGAGACATGCTCCAAAAATATGCGGACAGCCCGAATGAGAGGAGAGGACGCTGCTGCTGCTGCATGAGGATGAGATGTCATGGAAACAGCGTTCAGATTAAAGAGCTGAACCGATATATCGATCTGATAATGATGCGATTCGTTTCCATTGAAATCATTAAAGCGGTTTAATTGTGTTTAGATGTCCGGGCAACCGGAAGTGGTTCTGCTCTTCATTCTAACGGTCAGAATAAGCCCAGCGGCCCGCGGCTGGCCCGCGGCTGGCCCGGTGAGGAGCAGCAGAAGCCTGCGCCGGAGCTCTTACCGATGGTGGAGATGTGGGACGGGTGGAACTCGTTGTCTGTGAACCTGCAGAGCAGACACGTCTTCCCGACCCCCGAGTCTCCGAGCAGCAGCAGGCGGAACAGCACGTCGTACTGCTTCGCCATGATGGAGCCTCCGACCTCACACACACACGCCTCCCATCCTGCACCCGGCCCCCGGCGTCTGCACCCGGCCTGCGTCGCCTCCACACGGGCTGCAGCGGGGTGGATGTGATGATGAAGAGGAGCTGAAGCTCAGATGATGAAGATGATGATGATGATGGTGTTCTCCTCAATTCGCTCACCTCTCCTCAGGGGCGGAGATTTCCCTCCCTTACGCTGATGCACCGCTCCCTGCCGGCCACACGGTGGCACTGCCGGACACATTATAGTACATTTATTCTTTAAGGTCTGAGTTTATGAGGTTCTGTATGTGATATAAATGTACAGAAATGTTTATTAAAGCGTTGGAACCGCCTCTTTACTCCTCATTACTCCTCTTTACTCCTCATGACTCCTGCAGGTTGAAATACAATCACATGTTTCAATAAAATAATGTGATAATCATGAAAAGTACTCTGATTTTGAGCGGGGTATAATAATTTAATATGTGAATCTGTATCATAATAGAAGTTCTTTATTTTTTTTTGTACTTTTATAAATTGAAACATTTTAAGAGGATGAACGCATCCCGTATTCAGAAAAGTCCCGCCCTTTATTTAATTATTCGCTTTTAAAATTTCTTCCTGCCAAACGATTGGACGGATATTTAACGGGCCTCATGGTGAGCCAATGGGACGTTACATCGGAAATGCTCCATTCACACGCGTCATAAATGTGTGTTCTATCATAATAGAATAGAATAGAATAGAATAGAAATCCTTTATTGTCATTACACCCCGCTTACACAGTATACACCGTACAACGAGATTTAAGCTCCTCTGTATATAAAGAAAAAAAAAGGGAAAAAGAAGAAGTGTAACTCATGGATTGTTTTTTAATTCTATAAAAGCTCTTGGTTTGCAGCAGTACAAAGCTGTTGTTTTGTTTTTAATTCATTAAGATGATTCACCTGAGAGACAAACTAACAAAACCCTCTGCTGCCTCCTGGCGGTCAAATATACGAAGTTAGAACCGTGGTATTTTAAATTCGCATTAATACGAATTGTGACGTTTTTAAAATAAAACACAGTTTAAATCGTTAGTAGCGAAATTAAAGTCCTACAGGATTTAGTGAGATCGAACTGAACAGAAACTTATCGATGTATTAATTATATATTTAAATTATTCATTCATTCATTATCTCCCGCTTTATCCTCTATTAGGGTCGCGGTGGGGTTCCCCATGCCCATCCAGGGGAGAACGTCTCGGGCGCTGGGCAGATAGACCCAGGACAGGCGCCAATCCATCGCTGGGCACACACTCACTCACACACAGACACACTCTCTATTTGGGGCAATTTTGAGAATTCAATTGACTTAATCCATGTTTTTGGACTGTGGGAGGAAACCGGAGAACCCGGAGGAAACCCACGCGGACACGGGGAGAACATGGAAACTCCACCCAGATGGGGATTCGAACCGGGAATCCCTAGTGCTGAGAGGGAACATGCTAACCACCGCCTATTAAAATTATATCATATATTTTATATAAGACTTTTACACTTTTAATGTACAGTTAATGAGCAGTAATTAGATTAATTGGTGGATTGTATTAAGCGATTGAATTGACCCTGTTTAGGCGCGTCGTCGGTGAAGCCGCTGATTTGCACGTCATGTGGCGGCTGATGACGTCACGCGGATGACGTGTAGATCTGTATAAAGTGGAGCGGCGGCGCAGCGGCTCCTGACTGTCCGCTCGAACTGCCCGCTCTCCGGTCCGAACATGGAGCCCGCACCGCCACCGGCACCGCCACCGGCGCGCTGCTTCAGAGACTCCCATCAGCGGGAGGAGCTGCGCGACGACGGCCTGCACACCGAGACGTCCCGGGAGCAGGTCAGATCCGCGGCCGCGCCGCTATGCTAAGCTAACGGCTAACCGCGGCGCTCTAACGCATTGGCATGTTCTCCTCATGAGGATCCGAGGGTTAATGTTAATGGGTGCGGGTTCAGTCCTCGGGGTTTATAAACCTGCACTTTATTATGTAATAGTTTCAGTTTGTGCTCTGATTAATCGACGTTAATTACTTACTGAATAACTGTTTAAAATGTTCCAACAATATTTAAAGTCTAAATATGTGTTTAAAAAAAGGGTCTGTCCACATAAATAAGCCTGTTTAATTTATAATAAGATTATTTGACCACACCCACTCGCTTCTGTAATTAGTAATAATAATAATAAGTGTATAAATAATAATAATAATAATAATAATAATAATAATAAGTGTATAAATAATAATAATAATAATAATAATAATAAAAGTGTGCTGTTTAATACCATACTGTACCCTGGGTCTGACGTCATGGTGAGTTTAAACTGGTCTGTAGGACATTCAGAACATGAAGCATCATGGGAAGTGCTGCAGCACTGACCAACACGGTCCAGATTATAATGGAGCTCTGTGCTGAATGAAGCAGTTTGAGGGGTGGGGTGGGTGGGGGGGTCGAGTCCTTGTATCCGTGTGGACGTCAGGGTTTGAATGGACAGAGCAACATGTCCTGAGGTGGTGTGTAGGTGGTGGACCTGCTGTGATGCAGATGTGATGTCACCTTGTGTTTGTGTTCTGATTTAGATGAAGGTGGAGCGCAGCGTCCGAGAGGCTCTGAGTGTGTTCCGTCAGTTCCACAGCGCACCGCAGTAAGTCTTCCAAACTCGCGCTACCTTCTCCAACAAACCAGCCTCCCATCCCGGATCTTTTGCAGTTTCTCCCGCGCTGTCCCGTTCTCCACTCGGAGCTTTTTCGGTGTAACGCTCAGATCTCCGGTTCGGACGCTGCAGCCTCGTCAGCCGTGTTGCATTTCAGCTGCGTGTTTGATTTTTATACAAATGTGAGGTTAAACGGCCAGTCGGTCAGGATGTGGAGGTTCTGCTCTGAGGTGGAGGTCATGTGACCAGGCACCATAGCCAGATGGAAATGACCGGGTTCGACTGATCCGCAGGTGGAGATGAAGATGGAGTTCAATTGTAGACTTTTTAAATCCTGACTCGTTTCATCTTGATTTTCAGAGCCGCTTTACTGCGAGAGCAGCACTATCAGTACCTGAAGAAGGGGTTACGCCACCTGTCTGACAGCTACGAGGTGAGGACTGAGCGCCGTACAGGGGGGGGGGGGGGGGGGGGTCCAGGGTTTGCCTGACCATAGACCACCGACTGCATCCATGACACGAATCACCATCCAGATTTGAGCTTCCAGCAGAACATTGAGACGTTTAAAAATCACCCAATTCAGCCATCAGCGTGTCTGCAGAACCACAGAGAACCGGTGCTCAGCCCTCCTGCATACAGACCACCATACAGCCACGCCCCCGCTCGAACCCGGAGCCAATAACGAACCGTATTACAGTGTGCTCTGTCTCTGTGTCTCAGTGTTTGGACGCCAGTCGTCCGTGGCTGTGTTATTGGATCCTTCACAGTCTGGAGCTGCTGGAGGAACCCGTCCCCGCCTCCGTGGCGTCTGAGTGAGTACACCTGGTCCGATCTCGGCGGTGACGGCGGGTCGAGTTCTCTTTACTCTGGAGAACGTAGATCCGTGTATCAGACCGCCGTCACGTTCTCATGTCTGTGTCTGAACCTTTCAGCGTGTGTCAGTTCTTGGCGCGTTGCCAGAGTCCGACGGGGGGGTTCGCAGGAGGTCCGGGGCAGCACGCTCACCTGGCCCCCACCTACGCCGCGGTGAACGCCCTCTGCATCCTGGGTACGGAGGAGGCCTACGGCGTCATAAACAGGTTCCTACAGCCACACCTGTCGGTTCTCCCGTCGCTCTGATCTCATAACCATGGTAACGGTGTGTGTGTGTGTGTGTGTGTCCCACCAGAGACACGCTCCATGACTTCCTGTGGTCGGTGAGGCAGCCAGATGGCTCCTTTGTGATGCATGTGGGAGGAGAGGTGGATGTCAGGTGAGCCGTGTGTGTGTGTGTGTGTGTGTCTTCACGTTGACCCAACCCAGTGTGGGTTTCCAAATGTAGGATGTACAGCTCATGAGGTACCGTCTGTGTTTCCGTCGCGTACAGGAGCGCGTACTGCGCCGCCTCCGTGGCCTCCCTGACCCACATCATGACCCCCAGGCTGTTTGAAGGGACTCACAACTGGATCCTCAGGTTCTGTTCCGTTATTCCGTTGACGTTCTGATCTGTATAACCCGCCTTAACCTGGCTCTCTGTGTCCGGGGTTTCAGCTGTCAGAACTGGGAGGGCGGTTTGGGTGGCGTGCCCGGTCTGGAGGCGCACGGCGGGTACACGTTCTGTGGAACGGCAGCTCTGATCATCCTGGGGAAGGAGCACATGCTGGATCTCAAGGCTTTGTTGGTAAGTGCAGTGAATCTCAGAGCTGGTGGTGAAGCCGGTCCTGCGTCCTCACCTCGTCCCGTGTCCCCTCCAGCGCTGGGTCACCAGCAGGCAGATGCGTTTCGAGGGGGGGTTCCAGGGCCGCTGTAATAAACTGGTGGATGGCTGTTACTCGTTCTGGCAGGCGGGGCTGCTGCCGCTGCTCCACAGGGCGCTCTACAGCGACGGTAAGCGGCTTCCGCATTGCGTTCTGGCCGACGCGGCGCTTCGTTCGGACCCTGACCCTCTCGCGCCGCTGTACTTCAGGTGACGTGACCCTGAGCAGGACCGGCTGGATGTTCGAGCAGCAGGCCCTGCAGGAGTACATCCTGTTCTGCTGTCAGAACCCCGCGGGGGGCCTGCTGGACAAACCCGGGAAGTAGGTTCCGCTCCACCTTCACGCCGCGCTCATCGCGCCGGCCGGCCGAATGTTCGTGACGTGAGCTGTGTTGCTTTCAGAGCCAGGGACTTCTACCACACCTGTTACTGTCTGAGCGGGCTGTCGGTCGCGCAGCACTTCGGGAACGACGAGCTGCACCACCAACTCGTTCTCGGCAGAGAGGAGAACCGACTGGTAAGAGTTCCTCAGCCTTCATGTTCTATATCCGGACCTCCCGATGGGCCTTCCTTAAACTGTTTGAGCTTGGAACTCTGTCCTCCAGGCACCGACGCACCCCGTGTACAACATCTGCCCCGAGAAGGTGGCGCAGGCCGTCCAGCACTTCCACCAGCTGCCCGTTCCCGCTGCGAGAGGAGATGAGGGTGCTAACGAACGGTCCTAGGCTTTGCTTTGATGTTCCCTCATGTACTCTGAACCTGACGCCGTCCAAACCTGCGCTGAGAGACTGCAAGTTCTACAACAGAACCGAACGGCCGGTGCGAGCAGATATACAGAGCCGTTCCTCGGAACCACTGACGGTATGGGTTTCTTACCCGCTCTCGGGGGGGGGGGGTCTTTTGATAGTGTCTATATGTAAATGCTGCCTCCAGGTGCTGCGGAAATAAAGGTTCCCTCTCCTGATGACACTCAAGATCTCTGCTCTGTGTACAATGTTCTAATATCAAACCTGAAGCTGCACTTACTGTAAAGCACCAGAGGGTTTACAAGGGCAGTGGGAGTGTCCTCCACCTGGCTCAGTGGTTGATGGTACCACACTGGACTTTAAAACATGTACAGGTACCTTTTTTCAGAACCATGCTGATGAGGAGGGGGATGAGACCTAACAGGATTAAGAAACTAGGCTACCACAGTGACTCCTAGTGGCAAGTCCAGAGGATGACCATGTTCCCCAGGTGGTTCTCCAAACACTGACCTGAGGAATACAATGTTCTGAGAGCAGCATGCATTAGAAAACTCAGCAGAGAAGAAATAAAAACTGTAAAACTCATTTCACTAAGATAAAACTCAAACTAACTTAATTCAGACTTATCTTTAAACATATCGACTCTTAAAACATTAATAGATCGAGAAAATGTAGTGCAAATGACACCGTGAACGTCATACTGCTGCCACCTTCTGGAACTGAATTGCAACTACAATGTTCTATTTCTTAAAATATATTTTAAAAAAAATAAATAAACGGTTCACCTTCCATATTTATAAAATTAAACAGTGGCCTATCCCGGCACTTATAAGGTAAAAGGTTAGGTAACAGGTATGCATTAAAGAAAAAGTAGAGCAGGATGAAAGGATTTAAGCTCTGTAAACGGATTAACAAGCCTAATACTCCGTTTTACCACCAGGTGGCAGTGACGGGCTAGTTATAATCCAATGAACCCATTAGTGTTCTTTAATTTGATAAACAGTTCGAGTTCAGATTTAAACAATAGTAAATTAAACTGTAAAGGATAAAATAGTTTATTTGTAGTCTTCTTGTAAAGGTAGGCCTCGGTTCTACATCATACCACAGACGTCATGGAATGCAATCAAAGCTTCATCGTACAGACGCTGCACACAAACATAACGGGACTCTGAACACACGGGACCTGGTGCGGGGGGGGGGGGTGGAAAGGAAACGGGCATACCTCCGGCGCCCTCTCACGGGGAGAACACCGCGGGCATGGAGGGTATAAAACGCGGAACATACAGACGGCGGGATAGAAACGCACTAACTCTTGTGTAAATATAAGAGTTTTCAGTCTCACCTGAACTCAGGAGTCTGAAAGCTTACGGATGTCTCCTCCTCCTTTAAAGCCGTTTGATTGATCAGTGTTAATTATATAAAGTAGGCTCACATTCTTTAGAGGAGACGTAGAAAGATTCGGAGAGACCGAGCGCTCGGCGGGAACGGCCGTCCGAGAGGAAGTGTACGACAAAGTCAACAAAAAGACACATAGCAGTGCTGGACGCCTCGACCGGTCCCTCGAGAGGACGGAGGCGTGGAAAAAGACACGTGTCCTTAAATTGCAAAGCTGCCTTGTTTCGGGGTAGAGGTGTCGCTCAGTGCATGTGCCCGGACGCGCGGTGGACAGAGGGGCCCTGCATGGCAGGGGTCAGTCCCTTAGCCCGGCGCCACACACGGTAAGCTTCTAAACACACGGAACGGGGGGGGGGGTCTCTGGTTGGTGCAGATTGAGGAGGAGGAGGAGGAGATATGAGGGAGCGGAGGAGGAGGCACTTCTCCAGTGAGAAGGACGTGAGCGGGAGGCGCCGCCGGACTTAGCTGGCCTCCAGGCGGACCTTCTTCCTGGTGAGAGGCTCCTCTGGTTCGGACTCTGAGGTGGAGTCGGAGCCGCCGTCGAACGCCGACACGGCGCTCCCTTTGGGGTTAGTGTACAGGCTGCTGTCGGAGGACGAGGAGTAGCCGCCCTGCAGCTGTGAGGTCCCCTTCACCTTCTCCAGGGCGCGAACTGACACGAGATCAAAAGAGGACATGTTCAGAGGACGTAACACACACTGCACACACACACACACACACACCAGGTCAGTGTCACTGCAGTACTGAGAATCATCTACCACCCTAATGACACAGATTACAGGACTACAGAATGGAACTATAGGACTACAAACCCCATCTGTACGCTCAGTGGAGCTGATCAATTAAATAATAATGAAATGATTTATAATTACAGCTTCAGTCAGCAGCCTACACTGATCTGACACACACACACACACACACACACACACACACACACACACACACACACACTGCAAGGAGTCAGAAATCATAAGCGTATCCCATGAGCCACCCGCTGCAGGTTGGCACAGGGGACACGGAGCAGATGGCGTGTAGCCCCATGGCTCGAGGGCCACAGCGCGGCCCTCCGTGGTGCTGGCTCCGCCCACCTTGCTGCTCCAGCTGAGCGTTCTGCCGCTTCAGGTCGTCGATGTCCTGCTGGTGCGTGTGATTTTTTCGTCGCATGAACTGGATGTACTCTGTGGCTTTGTCCAGGATCTGCGCTCGAGAGGCCTGTTACGGTCAGAGCAACACGAGGAGAGGAGAACATGTTAAACTACAGTTCAGACTGAAGCTTTGGGTGAATAAACAACACTGTTAAAAAGCTGGATATTTAAAAAAAAAAAAAAAAAAGTATAAACTCTTATTTATCATCTGAACTGTTTACCACCGACGGACTGTGAATCATCTCACTGAGTCATTTAGAAGATTCATTCGCCTCACTGGACCGAACAACAACAGACTTCTGAAAGTCAGACGTTCTGCGGTGGAACCTGAGCCGACGGGGCGAGCGCCGGCCCTCGTGTGCGTGTGAGCGCTGACGTCGCCTGCACCTGGCCGTCCGTAAACACTTTCTGTTTCGTTTCGGGGACGTGGGCGTGGTGAATGAGGGACAGGTGCATGTTGAAATCAGAGTTATTTTTAAATCCTCAACGCCGATGCACTCGGCCCTCAGCAGGGGGCAGTGTGGGTGGCGTGTCGGACCGAATGCGGTGGACGGCGTCAGTCAAATCAGCGCTGTGTCCTTAACGTGTCATATAGACTCCATTTAAATATTCAAATCGTCTCAACGGGCAGATGGTCCCCGGCTTCGGGACAGGGATTTTTAAACGTACACACAGAAGCAGCAGGACGGACGGCCGGACGGCCGGCGCGGCGCGGGCGCACATACCCGCGCTGCTCACCCACCTTTTCACCCTGTAAGGCGGGGACGGAGTCTCGCAGGCTGTGAAAGCTGTCTTTGATGTGGTCTCTGCGTTTGCGCTCCAGCGCATTGTGATGAGCTCGTTTGTCTGCCTGCAACGACAGAGAGGCACGGAAGTCAGGACCATGATGCACTGCACCGTCACCGTGGTCACCGCGGTCACCGGGTTCTGACTGATCAACCTTTAGAACATGTGGGGGTGACGGTGGGGGTGTTCGACTGCGTCGTGTTCCAGTATGAGAGACATATGGGACGGACGTGCACCTGACCGAGAGCTGTGTTATAGACTGTATCAGACACTCACAATTATTATTATTAGTGATAATAATCATGGTGAACTTCAGAATTGAAGTTCACCATGCCCCTCCCTCCATCTCCATGCCCAGGGTTTCAGGAGGTCATGTGATCAAACCATTATTTCCTGAATGAAAACCTGCGTTCGTTAATTTAAAGTCGTTTCCCGGCAGAGAGCTCACGGAGCCGTCTGCAACAGGAAGTTGATAAACATATGGTCGCCTGCGGGAGGCGTGACGGGCGGGGCGGGGCCCGGACCGAATAACCTACACAGCCATCAAACCCGTTCCGGCTGCCGTGACTCAGTGAACAGACGCTTTCGCTTCGGCCGGCGCATCGACAAAACACCACACACAACACACGGCCGGGCGTGGCCCCCCGCCCGCCCGCCCGCCCGCACGACACGGACGCTGCGTCCACCGAGCTGTGTTTCAAACCACATGCTAATCCCACCATTGTCCTGTGTAATGAGACCGGGCCTGTCCAACCCCAGGAGCGGTCTCTCTATTGTTACACACACACATCTGTACATTATGAAACATACAGCAGACAGACTCAGGTGATTGGGGGGGGGGGGGTTCTGATGAGACACTCAGATCTCAACGTAACTTCCTCAGAACACAAAAGATCAAAGAGCTCAGATCAGACATCTGGACTCCAATCTGATTCAGCGGCCAAACAAAGAGCGCAGGTCGGTTCCAGCGGCGCAGACCGTAAACACGTCCGAACCTTCACCCCGAGCGACCTCGCAGACGCGGGTTCCATCGGAACGCTCACGGTCCGACCCGGGGATCAGAACTCCGAGTCCGATCAGAACCCCCGTCTGGCCGGGTGCGGGTCCAGCTGTTTTGTTTTGTGTGTTTTCAGATCATTTGTTATTTTTAGAGTTTCATGAAGGAAAACACAGCCGTTGATCTGCGCCGTGCTTCATGAACAGCTCCACAGGTCTGAGGTCAGATGGGATCAGGTTTATGATGTGTACGCTGCGGCCTTCGTTTCGGTTGGTACACACATCAGAATGCCAAACCATGCGTGCTAATGCCTTTGAGGCGTAGACCTGCTCTATAACACCTGGGTGTCTTCTAACCAAACAAGTTATCATTACACACGTCTCTCTGAGCGTCACATGACTCAGTTTACTGACACGCAGCTCCCGAAAGTCTGAAAGTCTGCTGAAGTCCACGGCCGTGGCGTGCTCTCGGCAGAAAGCAGGAAGTCACGTGGGTCACATTATAATGTCCTCAGGACTCGTCTCATGTTATCGGCGCTCAGAACACTGCGCGGTGGTCAGTGTGCGGTCTATGTACTCGAGCAAGGGTTTCAACCTGAGTCCGGTCAGGGGCTCGAACCCGGTACTATTAAAGCGTCCACACAATAAAAAAAAACACATAATCTGAAGCAGGATTACAAGAAAAGCGGAAAACAGCTGTTGCTATAGCAACCGTCCACAAGCTTACATCACTTCATTGTCTACTCTCTGAAAAAGAATAAAAAGCCCCTGATGTCGTGCGATTCTCTGGAAATCCTTCTCTTATTAAGTCCCTAGAAGCGTCTGGGTCGAGAGCACCTCACCTACCGGTCTCCGGTCCGACCTCAACCGGATTCCCTCTGCTCACTCCACCATAACAAATACAGGATCTGACCTCCATCAGTCTGATTGTAAATGTCTGAGGGGTGTTCGTTACAGTATTTGTATGTTTGAGACTAATTGGGTGAGCTTTATAGCCGTGATGATCGAACAGTCTAATGTGTCTTTCAAACTCTGTGTGATGTACACAACCCATTAAGATGCTCGCGTTGCACACGCGTGCCATTACATCCTTTTAATGCCTGAAGGTAGAAAACAGTTCCAGTAAAACCGCTGCAGAGCCACGCATTAAAAAAACAGAAGTTACGATACGGGCGTAAACAACATGCCTGCAAGGCTTTAAAACGCCGATGCCCAAAAAAAAAGCAGAAACACACCAACGTGGTGAACCAATCTGCACGTGGAAGCACACAGTGGAGCAGAATAAAGCCTGATAAGTCATTATCTTTTGCCCGTGTGATAATGGGACTAAAGGAGACACCTGAGTTTACTGATCTGCAGGTGTCCCCATACTTTTGTCCATAATGCCGATGACTTAGATGATTTAGAAATAGGATGTTTAATAAGATGAGGTGAGACATGTCCACATACTTCTGTCTATAGGGCATTATAAATTCTGAGATATTTAAACATAAAGCACAAAAGTCCAGAGTGAAATTCTAATCTGAGGATGACGCTGTTGGTAAAAACAAACGTCCACAGAACTGGAAATACAGGATTAATCCTACAGCTTCACTGCATCATAAAGAAAAAAACTGAGCTATAGAGAAAAAAATACTTTATGTTTTTAATTGGCTTTAATGAGCTTCTC
>JAFMOC010000311.1:75000-122500 GCA_019802505.1 Corydoras sp. C115 | reverse complement strand
GAGGACGTGGGCAGTTCAGATGGAGGTGAGCTCGTCGAAACGTCAAGGCTCTCAGATTCCAGAAAGCTGTTTTATTGTGGGGCGGGGGGCGGGGGGGCGGGGGTGGATGAAGAGGCATTTGGTTACTCCTGCAATATGTAGGGCAGCAGAGGGGGAGGAGTTTGGTAAAAAGCTAAAGAAGCCAGAGTCCTGAAGCCGGTCCACGTGCTCGCCGCGTCCCTCAGGCCTCCTTTAAAAGAGGAATATCTGCAAACAACAAACCACAAAACGTCTTCAGAGTCCTCAGAGCAGACGTCCAGAGAACGGACAGATTATTAGAGACAGACCCTGCTGCTACGTACCGTCGCTGTACTCCTCCACTGAGGTGAGGGACAGCAGGCTGTGCTGGTCGCTGCTGGCGGTGCTCGTCCTGCGCGCCGCGGCCGCCGCCCCGTGCTGCTCGGCAGCCCAGGATGAAGCGGAGGATGAAGATGAGGAGGAGGAGGGAACCTGGTGAACCAGCACAGTCTCAGAGTGACGAGGGCGTGCCGAGGCGGAGGTGGAGGGAAGGCCGTGCTCAGGCTGGGAGCGGTACGGTTCTGAAGCGGGAACCTCCGTCTGCGGCCCCTCCGATAGCACGATGCTGACGCGGGACTCTGGGGGAGGAGCGGCCGTGGCCGAGGTACCGTACACAGCCTCCTCGTAGGAGGGCAGGGACACCTGAACGCCCTCCACCACGATGGAGGCCTGACCACACACCTCCTGCTCATGCCTGTGAGGAGACGCAGAGTCCATGATTTAACCGTGATCAAAAAGGACCATTATGACGTCATAATTTATACATTATTACCCCTTATATGTTCATCACCCACAAGACGTCATCATTTTAAAAGCTTGAGTCCGTTTGTATTTATTATTTCTTTTCGCAAAAACAGCAAAGGACCAAAAAACGAAACTGTCGCTAGAGGGCGCCAAAATCCCAATAACGGTATAACTCACACACAGCGCTTCATTACACACGCCTCCTACCACAGAGTATTTTAATGACACACACACACACACACACACACACACACACACAGAGTGTTAGGTCTTATTTTATTTTGTGAGGAGTGTGAGTTTGGGGAGATGTTGCGTCTCACCTGCTGTGATGGAAGGACTTGAGTTTGGGCTGCAGCAGGACGAACAGGACCACCAGCAGCAGGATCAGAGCCACCGAGCTGGCAGTGGAGGCCACGATGGAAAGCGCAGGCATCCCCAGGGTGGTGTGTTCATCCTTACCTGTGAGCGACACACACACACACACACACACACTCAATCTAATTTCCTTTTTCCTCATAGCTCGCATGCCGAAAGGTAAATGTGTAACTGAAGCGGATTCTCCATCTTCATCTCTGAGTGCAGGCAGGATGAGGGTGGTGGAGGAGTAACTCTACACCCAGAGAAACACATCCACCTGGCTGCTCTCCGTCTTCGTTTACACGACGCTGATCACCACAGCCATCATCTAATTACAGAGCAACACGATGGCTGCGTTTCAGAGACACTTGTGGAGAGAAATCTGATTTCATTTTATTTGCTGGAAATGAAACCCCCTTCTGAAAGCTGCAGGACTCGTGTGGAGGGTTCCTGAGGTCAGTCTCGTGTGGAGGGTTCCTGAGGTCAGTCCCGTCTCCACCCATCCACCACCCCGTTATATAAACCGCTTACAGCACAAAGACATGCTCTGTGTTCATACTTCTACCAACGTATTTAAGAGGAGCGACCTTCTAAAAGGTTCTCGGTACCCTTCGTGCACCTTTTCCCCCGCGGCACCCTTTACCTGGGCCCAGGTGACAGATGACGGGCGTGGCCTGGTCCCAGTCTCCGTTCCTGCAGGTGTGGTACTTGTAGCCCTTCAGCGTGTAGCCCTCATCACAGAAGTACTCGATCACGGTCTCCTCGATCAGTTTGGTGCAGGGGGAGGGGTGGCACAGGTAGCCCCCGTTCTCCGGATCGCTCGGCGGATTACAGACTGAATGATGGCAGGAGAAACAGGTGAGCTTCACGGAGAACGTCGGATAAAAATAAAGCAGACCGACGGCAGATTAACCCCGGGGTCGGCTCTCACCGTCGGATTTGCGGCAGTGGGGGGGGAGGGAGGACCAGCGGCCGGGCGAGGTGCATGTGATGATGCCTTCGCCGCTCAGCGTGTATCCTGAATCACAGCTGTACTGCAGCACCGTGCCCACGGGGAAGGAGCCCCGGTTGGTCTCGGTCAGGTTCCCCCGTCCGTACTGAACTGCTGAGGGTCTGGAACAACCTGCCGGAGAACCGAGAACACATCCAATCAGACGGAAACACACAACCTGCCGGAGAACCGAGAACACATCTGATCAGACGGAAACACACAACATGCCGGAGAACCGAGAACACATCCGATCAGACGGAAACACACAACCTGCCGGAGAACCGAGAACACATCCAGTCAGACGGAAACACACAGGAGAACCTATAGAACCTTTCAATGGCCCTCAGGCTGCATCCACATCAACACAACAACTCTGAATAAAGATCTGGATCCAAACCATCCACCCATCCGTTATCTTCTGCTTTATCCTCTAATAGGGCCGCGGGGAGGGGAGAACGTTTCGGGCGCCGCGCAGATACACCCAGGACAGGGTGCCAAGCCATCTCTGGGCGCACACACACACACTCACTCTATATGTATACGTCTATATGGGGCAATTTGGAGAATTCAATTGAACTTGATCCATGTTTTTGAACTGTGGGAGGAAACCGGAGAACCCGGAGGAAACCCACGCGGACATGGGGAGAACATGCAAACTCCATCCAGATTGGGATTCAACATGGGAATCCCCAGTGCTGAGAGGAGAACATGCTAAACCACTAAGCCACCATGCCGCCCTGGATCTAAACCAGCAATTTAGATTCTATATAAAATGTGAGGAGAACCTACCAATCACATACCACTCCCTGGACATGTATACACAGGTTGGAAGGCTGCTTCACAGTTGCATGCGCTCTCACACATACACACAAAGTACACAAGTATATGCGAACACACACACACACTCACACACACACACACACACACACACACACACACAGAGTTAAACCTGAAGCAGTTTACAGAGCAACAGAACAGCCTGGGAGTAAACCTTGTGAGGACCAGGCTTTAGAGGAACAGCAGCGTCACGCTCCTCCCGTCGAGTGTAATTCCTAAAATAAAAGGCGGGTGCAGAAGCACATGAGGATGAGAAACAACGCGGAAGCGTCTGATTAAACCGGATCAGACCGGTTGAACAGAAACTCCGAGCTATTTCTGTGTTTAAAGTTCTCGTACGGTACGGACGGAACCAACCCTCTGACCTCTGAGATCAGGTTCATTCAGCCCCCTCATCACAGATCAATAAAAGCGCACGGAGCTCCGTTCGTTTCACCTTTAACCTCCCGTAAACGGCCTCCGTCTGTTCCCCGATGGTCCTCCGTGCGGAATCCGAATGAGGAACGTCCCGCGTTAGAGACAGAGAGAGGATTAGGAGTGGAGTGAATCTGTAATTATCCCTCATTACAAACGAGCGCGATCACATTATTCCGATCGTTTGGGGAGGAGGGGCGGCTCTGTGCGGCGGATCAGGAGACGTGGTGGTGCTGAACGCCGCTGTTCGCCAGCATGTTGTTGTTTTTAATTTCTGGGCCAATTCCTTTAAACTAATCCCCAGAGACGGGCCGATGGTATGTCCAGCGCGCGGCCGGACGGTGACAGATGCTCGAGCTGTTATAATTCACAAACAAAAGGATTTGGTGAGCCGCCCGAGCGCCCGCTCGTACACGGGACGAGTGTAAACACCCGCAGACTCAAACTGGCTCTAATGATCCTGATCCAGAGGCTGAGCTGGGCTTGAACCGAGGTCCTGGGGTTAATTCTACATGCCCCAGCAGCACCATCTGCCCTGCCCTCCCTCTCACTGTGTCCCTCGGGGGTGAGGTTAAAGGGACAGAAATTGTAGATGAATTAAAAACGATCCAAGATGAAAAGTAGTGAATAATGTCAGGTTGGTGTTCAGCTCTGTGTGTTTGAGCCAGAGGCTTTAATGAAGCAGAGGGAGAAGGTCAGGGCGTGTCGGCTCCGTGGAAAAGCCGGATCAGCGCAGAGTTCTGGATAAACAGAAGGGCTGCTGGGAAGGGCGGCGCGTCAGAGGAAGGAAAGGCTGTGAAAACGTTCACGACGAGGGACGAGCCTGCGGTTCCTTCGTTCTGGATTCCTGAGGGCGGCGGGCGACGGATCGAGAGGTGCGCGGTGTGACCACGCCCCCGACACCGGTCCCTCCCGGGATGCCGAGCGCGGCCTGCTTCGGCGAGTGGGCCTGGGACAGGAATGTGGGCGATCGGGCGGGTTCGGACACGTCCCGCTCGTCTCTCAGTCAGATGTGAACCCACAGGCGGGCAGGCGGGACGAGCCGCGGCAGGAACGCTGGCACGGACCCACGCCGCTGACTCACTCGGCGCTCTGAATCGACGCGGGCGCTGCGTGGGCGCCGCAGGAGCCGTTCGGGATGCGTGTAAACAGAAGCACATAAGGAACAGCGAGCACCTTCAAAGCCTTCGCAGTGCGCTGACTCGGCCCTTTATCCACAAACCTCTGTTTGAACGCGAGCTCTCAGCCCGAGCCGATCAACGGGGCAGTCCGGTGACTGCACTCAAGTGGAGGTCTGTAGATCATTAACACACACACACACACACACACACACACACACACACACACTCATAGATGGTTCTTCAGATTTATAACAGATTTGCTCTTTACTGGAGCATTAACTTTAACCTTCAAAGGAATACCAATATTTCAGCAGAGTGTCCACGGTGGGGGGGGGGCAGGGGGGGGGGTTGATGGTATCAGGAGTGATTTATGAGGCGACAGGAGGAGGAGGTTCCTCACACGTGTTCCTCTGAATATAAAACCAGCTCTGAAACCCTATTGTTTCTGAAGAGAGGGACAGATGGGAGTTCATAGTGATCGGGGTCAGACACCCTTTCACCCTGCGGGGCACAAATACCTCCCTCTGAGTTCACACACACACACACACACACACACACACACAGGAAAGAGGGAGATATAAAGAACCTGGTGGTTCCGTGGTGCACGGACGGACGGACTGAGCGTTCTCCTCGCTCCTGACGCCAGCTGTGTTCCGAGGTGTGGACGCCCCGCACACTCGTGTCCATTAGCACGGAACACGTGGTCAGAGCCGAGTGGGCTATTCACAGCCGGAGCGAGCGACTCCCGAAGCCGACTGGTCATTCGGCTCGGGCCGCAGACAGATGGTGAGACAGCTGAGATTCTCTCAGGATTATTAGCAGCGCCCCGAGTGGAACGTCTCCGGGACGGGCAGCGTAATCCGAACGGCCGGATCCTATGACACAAAGCCTTCCTCCCGCCGGGTGGAGGAGGACGAGCCAGCGAACCTCACCTTCACCCCGGACATGTGCGCTCATTCAGATCACAGACTTCCACCAAAAACCCCGGGACGGTCTTTATTACGAGCAGAGCTCACCATAAATAAATATAAATATAAATATATATAAATTATAAAGGAGGATGAAACGCACTGCAGATATCAGAGACACAAAGATGAGCTTTAAGCGTCTGTCCGTCTCCGTCCATCTGTCGGTCCCTCTGATGGGAGCAGCTGCGGCGCAGAGCACCGTCACCATGTCAGGTGGTTGCTCCTCACTACACACTCATACAGCCAGCTTTATGACATGTACCAGCGCTTAAACCCTCACCCTCTGCAGGAACCCTTCCCGTCCTCTGTGAAGACGATCTAAATGATTTTGTAATGTGTCTGTGGGAATGTCCGCTCATTCGTCCGTATAAGGTCAGAGGGTTCTATTCATCCCGACCCTGTTCTATCGGATGGAGGACAGCGATTAGGCCTTGTACATTGGTGCTCAGTCATGCTGGCCTTCCCCAAACTGTTGTCACATCATGTCAGTGATCTCATACGGTGGTGAAGCGATCACCGGGTTCATTCCTGACGCTCGATTCGTGTCACTTCGGGGAAACTCTGAGCTTTGGGGTTTTACAGAAGGCCTGTGTTGTGAGTGGAAGGCGTGGTGGTGTGGGCGGTCGAGCTTCTTTCATAACATGAGTCAGCGCAGAGGCCTGGTGGCGACGCAGCGGTTCACATTACAGGACATGCAGAGGCAGAGCCGGACCGAACGGAGCGTCACCTTTACGAGATACGGGGGTCACCCAGGCGACCGCGGGACGGCAGAGGAAAAGTGACGGCGCAGACAGAACACGGGTTATATTTAGAAGCTCATTGGACGCAGACGCTCTCCCTAAACCTCCTCCTTTCATTTAAAACCCCATCCCTCTGATTGAAGAGCAGAAAAGAACCTCAAATAATCCCTCCATCTGCTTTCCTGGAAAATCTAACTCGGGCTTCAAGTCTTTTTACTGCCGTCTTCAAATCCTCAACTCCTGACCTTCATGTTGTGTCAGGACGCTCTTAAAATCAGATCAAATAAAGCAAAAATAATTAATGACGACGTTCAGAGTGTGTGTCCATCACTTCATGAGGAGGAGAGGATCTCCACGGTCACAGGTTCAGAGTGTTGGGGTCTTTTAAACACCATGTTCCTTTGCACTTGGAGAACAAACCCCCGTAAGGCTGTGACGTTGCCATGGAAGCATTATGTAAATAAATCTGTGGTCATTGATGATAACGGGGTAAAGATCAGACACACAATGCACACCGGATCCATTAAAATCCACGTGGAATCCGATAATCAGATTAGAACGCTGCTGTAGAACCGCATTCCACGCCGATATCCTGCAGCATGTGGGAGGAGCTTCATCTCGGCGCCCAGACGGGATTTTAATTACATCAGCCTCATAAAGTCAAAGCACGAACCTAAAGAATCAATATCAGAGACACATCTGGCTAATTAAGCAAATGTAAATGGAACGGAGAGTAAATGGCGTTGCTCGCTGTAGGATTGGTGATGAGGACGCAGCCAGAACTTCATTAAGCGCCCGCGCCATTACGGCGTACGGCGCAGGACGCCTCGCCCGCCCATTTCCTGCCCGCAGCGCAGACGGCATCCGGCCGCTGAGAGGTGATTGTGTTTAATAGTGCGTGTGCTGCAGCGCCGTCGCTGGAGGCTCGTTAAAAGGCGGCGTGATTAGACGGGAGAGGGGCTCTGTGAAAACATATGTGCTGCCGCAGCTGTTCGACCTCGCATTACAGACGGCCGGGCGTCCGGATCGGGGAACCGAGCGGCACTAAGGAAACTTATCGCACATCACAAGTGTTCAGAGTGATAAAACAGCCGTCCACATACTTCTGATCACGTTGTTCCCGTCCTCACTGAGTCACGACTGAAACACAGACGTACCCACAGAACACAGATGATACAGTCTGTACTTGTGATTAAGCTTCGAACGCTGAGGTTCCACGTTGTGAGCTCCGGTGGTCGTAGGAGGCGTGAGGAGGTGCCCCTCACTGTACCACAGACAAGACACCCTGCCATGTGAAGTCTCTTTAAACTCCCAGAGCGACGGCAGTGCTGGTTAAACTATAAACCTGCTCCTGTTCTCCGAGAGAACCACGTGAGGGTCTCATGTGAACGTTCCTTTGAAGGTTTTTTGTTTTTTTTGCAGCCACATTAGACTCCACTCTTTCAGAAAGGCGAGCGTATGTGAGATCAGATACTGATTACTGAGAAGACATAATCTCAGTTCAGGACTCTGGGTGGGTCAGTTAAGTTCCTCTACATTAACCCCCTCCCCCCCTGTGTTTTCATTACCTCTGCACCGGGGCACAGTGACTCTGGAACAGGATATCAGGTAACAGCTTGGACCCGTCATCATAAACTTAAAAGTTTTATTTTATTTTATTTTATTTTATTTTATTATTTTATAGACCTGTGGTAATTAGACTGAATAAAAGCGTACATGATGAACGAGGTGCGCCTTTATACTTTTGCTCCCACAGTGTGGGGGAAGATATGAGCATCTCATCAAGCTTTCCAGAACCGTGTGCAGATCCATTTGGGTTCTAGCTGGATCTTTAACAGCATCCTCAGAAAGAAAAACAGGTTTTAAAGCAGTGATGGAAATGCGTGTTGTGTTGGGTGTGTGTGTGTGTTCTATAAGAGTTCCTGCAGTGTAAACACTTCAAACCAAATCCTTCCTCTAACAGATCTCAGAACCAGAACTCAGAACACACCCCGGCTTTAACGCAGACGCAGCCTGCAGACTGAAGCATGTGATTGTGAACAAAGATTTTAAATGCTGCAGCATTAACTGGAACTGAACCTGAACTCTGAGAGGAAGGTGTGTTACACCGGGCTGCACCGCAGAACATTCAGGCTCAACAAGAAAATCTACAAAAAGTGAAACTGATCTTGTTTTTTTTTTTTACTTAAATAGATTTGTAAGGGATATGAAACTTTCTTATTCTGGGAAATCATAATGTGGAGCTTAAAAATAGGGGGATGTCTGTACATATGGGATGTAAAATGACTGTAAATACATATACAGTAAATAGATCCTGATTGGTCTCGCCCTGATCACATGACCCTCTTTAAGAAGAGAACATGTTGTGGTGAAGCAGCCAGCGTCACAGGAGTTTCATGGAACACAGCATGAAGACCCCGAGGAGCTGAGGGCTGACCCGCTCTGGTTTTGTGGATCCCGTCTGAGGAGGTGGATGACCCGGACGGAACCTCACTCGTGTTCCGCCCGCTCAGCTGCACCGAGGCCTTATAAGGCTCTCGGACACATTTCCCTCAGACAGCTTTCATAACCGAGGGAGCCGCGACGGCACAGCCGAGGAAGTGAAACGGGGCAAAGTCCAACAGGCATCGTCGTTACCGTGGTTACGCCTTGCGTCACCTGCCGCCGTTCATTTCCATGATTTTTGAATGAGCGTGACAAGAACAGGGGACGGTGCGAGTGTCTGTTGCTCTGGTAACAGTGGATCGGGGATGTCGGTGTCGTCCACTAAAGAAAAACGTCCCGCCGCACAACACACACACACACCTGCACCACCAGGTCAGCGTCACTGCAGTACCGAGAGTCATCCACCACCCTAATAACACCTGCTCTGTGGGGGTCCTGATCATCAGAGAACATACCAAACAAACTACTAACAGAGTATGTGGGGAAACAGATGGACTACAGAATGGAACTGTAGAACTACAACCCCCATCTGTAAGGTGGTGGAGCAGATGTGATGTGATTCTGGGTTCATGTTTTCAGTATTCAGACCCTGACATCATCTCGGGAGGTTCTTTTATTCCTCGAGCTGATGGAGAAAAGCTGAGGGCAGTGAATGAGGAGGATCAGGAATGAGTCCAGGGCACTCGTGCGTGATGAAGGTCAGACGGACCTACAAGAGGACGACGCCAGTGCCTCGGTTTAAGGACATAAACACGGAGAACCGTCGGCTGCGCTCCAAACGCACGGGCGGGCGGCGGTTCAGCCAGGCGTCACACCACACCCCTGGAATAAACGCAGCATCTGCCTCACCACAAGGACATCTGTGTGTTCGCGGGACTGCAGAAAGCCGCAGGGGGGAGAGACTGGGGGAGGGACGGGACGGGAGATTACTTTGAGGTGGAGGGATCGTACACACCCCGATGCTTGCTGTGAAAGAAATCCACCCCCGGTTCCATTCTGCCTGAAACGTCGCATTGCTCATTTCAATCCCGTGCCGAACGCCCGGCTCTCCATCTGGACAACAAGGACAACCTTTCCGGACCATGTGGCGTTCTGCACCCTGAACTCCTCTTCAGACCAAAAAACTTAAGCTATCTGATCCAAAATCAGAAATTTTAATTTTTATTTTACTGTAACCTGGATTTAGAGTGATGACATCACAGAGTCTAACACCCAGAGTGGATGTAGATCACTAAATCACACGGTTTAATAAAATAATCCTTAAATCTGATCATAACATCACCCCACACACACACACACACTGTCCACAACAGGTTCTATATGTAGCACTCCACACACCATGTACATCACCACCATTATTTAATAAGAACACATCACAGCTCCTCACACAGTTCCTCTGAGAACTACAGAACCTCAACCTGTGAGTAGGTAAGCAGAGCAGGAGGACGTGAGGACATGAGGAAAGCAGAAGGCCGCTCTTACCTGATGCCCGGGCTGTGGGGAGTGTCGTGAGGACGAGGAGCAGCTGTAGTGCCACGCCCACTAGAGTGTGTGAGCGCGTGGTCCATGTTACCGTTCCACACGCCCCCATCCCATCACACATCATTCAGCCCTGCCGCACGGCTACTGTCTGCTCCGGATCGACCTGAAGGTGCAGCGCCAACACAGAGACACGGGATTAAAACAGACACTGTACGCATCATCGTGTTTATGAATGATCCACCGCTTACATAACGGGATGAACAGCGAAGGGTTAATCTCTTAAGAATCTCATGAGCACAACAGATCAGCATTTATAATGGGATCTTTAAAAGACAGAAATAACTCAGGAGAGCCTGAGCTGAGGTCACACACACACACACCTATAACCTTTAAATACACAATCTCACACAAACCCGTCACAAACCTATTTAAAACCCCTGAAAAATACCTGGTAATAAAGTCATAACCACTGACGGAACAGAGATTCAGGTCAACGTGTCACATGGTAACTGAGTGACTCCTAAATTTGGTTCATTATTCTGATTCTTTTTGGTTTTTTTAATCACTCGGGTCCTTTTTGGTTTCATACAGATTATCTTTGTTTTGGATGACTGTCCACATATTTATGATGTTTTTTTTTTAAATGTTGTGGGAAGACTATTCAAGGAGACTGATGTTATGGGGCTGTAATGCTTACCTGGGGGTCTTTACATATTTGGTTTATTTAGATGTTAAACACATGAACACAACAGTACAATCCAGAGAAGCCCACCAGTCCATCACAGGGCACACACACACACACACACTTTAAAAGGTATACACAACAGGAACCTGTGAGCAAGTTCTCCATCACTGCAAACACACAGATGCAACACACACCGGTGCGCAGAAATACCACATCCCCGTTCCTCGGGCGGAGAACCGACCACACGTCAGAACTAATCAGTAAGCGCATTTCCTCTTTATCTTGTTCTTGCACTTCCTCTATCGCTCTGAAACAGGGACGTTCTGTACAATTCTCAAACACGGGCAGACGGAGGTAGAGCAGCTACCCGAGTTTAATCTGGGAGGTTCTGCGACGGGTGGAGGTGTACTCTGTACCTCGTTTGTACATTGAGGAACGAAAACAAATTGTCTGGCTTAGTACAGCGTTCCCACCTCTTCAGAAAAAACAAAAAGGAAGGGTTCTGGTTTCTGGATGTTGAGAAACTCTGGATTAAACGGTCCGTAATTTAGAGCTTATTATAAACACGTGAAGTTCTGAGGCTTATCCCGGCATTAAAATAAATGACATAGCAAGCCATGATCCAGCTGCAGCCTTCGCCACATTAAAATCATTTTAGGGATAAGTGGGATCATTTCTAATGACATCACCTCATGCACAGTGCCAATTTGTTTGGGGAAGGCCCTGCCTCGCCTTGCTTTATCATAACAGTGGCCTAAAACAGAGCCTGACCCCAAAACCTTCAGGATGGCCAAGAGATTCAAACAAACATGAGCTGCACCACCACCCACTGACAGCAGCCTGGCTCTTCCAGCACTCTGTTTCCCTCCCTGCAGGACGCTGGTGGAACCAACACCGGTGACGCACGTTCCACTGGCACTGAGGGCATCGCCTGCTGCCACATTCACATGCAAACAATTCAGGCAGCACGGCAAAAAAAAAAAAACAGGTGGTCTAAAACATGAAAGGCTTTCTGAGGGACTGACTGAAAGAAGAAAGAGTCAATACAATCAATGAGTCATTTAACACCAAAGTGACCGAGGCCTCCGTTAATGGAAGGACGGCAGAAAACAATCGCATGACAATCAGCTGTTAGAGTGCTGAGAACTCCCAGAGGAACCCTGAACCCTACAAAGCTCTAACTGTGTGTTTACTGATCTATAATTATCTTTCGACTATGGATCTTTGACCTTCATTCAGAGGAGCGCTCGTGAGATCAGACACAGATGTTGGGAGGAGGTATCGAAGGTGTTGGGTGGGTCAGTCAAGTTCCACACCAACCTCACCGAACCAGTCTTTAGGTACTGTAATTTGTTGTACAGAAAATGGCCTTCCCCTTGTTACCACATCATTAATATGAACAAACATCGTCCATCAATCACTCCTTCATCCAGTCTCATAATGACCGATACAAACCCTGCACACAGCCCTGAAATCTGGACAACTTAGTGGAAACAATTTGGGGAAGGCCCACAGAGTCCGGCCCTAAAGTCCATCCAACACCTTGGAAATAAATTATTTAGAACGCATGTAAACATTAAACAGTCATTAAAGGCTTAGGATTCTATTTCTTCAACCAACTGAGGAATCACTTTCAATTTGATTCCTCTACACCCATACGAATCAGCTCTTTAAAACCCGACACACTATATAAAGGCCTTGTTTAAAAGCCCAAAAAAAGTCATGTGATGTGAGGGACACGGAGACACGGCGTGGATTTACTCAGCCTTTTTTTTGTCTTTTAGACAGAAGACCGAGCTGAGAGCAGCAGACCAGCTGAAGTTCCTCTGAATCAATACAGCTTGAGAGGAGCTTGCCTTTTATTCCAACAGACGTGCCACGCTTTTAACCTTTCAATACGTTTCACCTCACTCTCTATTTAATGCCCGTCTGATGGGCAGCCTCCTGCCGGTCTGATGAAACGTAAACGCTCCAGGCTTTTAGCTGAGCGCCGCTCGGTTTGGACTCGCCGCCTCACACGAAGTTCTCCGTCTTAATGAGGAACTCATGCTGATGGTGACGAACACAAAGGCTTTAAATAATTCGTTAGATGTGGCGCTGGACTCCCGGAAACATCTCATTTACTGATCTCATTTACATTTTACCGTGTGGAGCTCAGATTGATCATAAATAACACCGCGCTCTGTTAATGATTATACTGAGGTTTAGCACCGATGTAACATCAGCAGAACATTTATAAGCACGACATCATAGAATGTAATTAAGCATTTATCACGTCGTTACTCTGATGGAAGCTAATAAATCATACTGTGGATATCAAACGTCAGAGTTCCTTTAGGGACACTTTACACCTTAAAGTCCAAGTTCAACCCACGTGTCCTTAGTCATTAAGGTTCATAAACCTTTGTGACAGTGGGACAGATACATGTATTAATACAAAAACAATACACAAAGTTCATGTTTATTATAAATCTAATCATAAACACTAACAAAAATATTGGGACACACATTACATCTACTTGTACATTTTTTTAGGACAAAAAATTTAAAAACCTGTATCGGAAACAGGGCCTTCCCTAAACTGTTCCCACAAAGTTGGAAGCATACAGTTCCCTACATACAGGGCTACATGCTTGATTATATACTCCAGTGGTAATGTGATTAATAATTAAGTAATTAAGAGGTGGGACCTAAAACTTTAAAACCTTCAGTGCATTGTGACCCAATAGTCAACAGCGTGATTAAACACAAGTGTTCCAACAGGTTCATAATACACAGCTGAGGTACAGTCACTGCGTAACACTGCGGAAACACACACACACACACACACACACACACAGACGATTTAAAGCTTATTTCATAATAAGAAACAGGACACCACATGTAGAAGTATCAGAGGAACACATTATCCGTGTTCATCTCACCTTCCACCGCCACAGAACCTGAAACTGCTTTAAAAGGAAAGTAATGAACTACATGTTGGACACTTAGAGTATCACAGTCCTCCCCGGGACAATGTGCGTGTGTGTGTGTGTGTGTATCTCAATGTGTGAGTGTGTGTCTATGAGTGTGTGTCTATGTGTGTGTGTGTGTGTGTGTGTGTGAGAGAGAGAGAGAGATTGTGTCTGTGTGTGTGTGAGAGAGAGATTGTGTCTATGTGTGTGTGTGTGTGTGTGTGTGTGTGTGTCTATGTGTGTGTGTGTGTGTGTGTGAGATTGTGTCTATGTGTGTGTGAAGTTAAAGTGAAGACAGAGCTGAACACCTGAAGGCCGGCGGGCTGCCTTTGTTCCTGACTGACTGACTTTAGTCCCGCTGTTGAGACAAGCTTGACGCGAACAAAAAAAAACGACTAACAACCATAAAAGTTCACAAATAAAATTCCCGCCGACGATAGGGTTCCTAAACCTGACATTAGAACCATAAACTTACGAAGCTTCGGGTCCTGACTCCGTGAGCTAGTGCTGACTTGCTAAGGCTAACAATAACAATAGTTAGCGACCAGGAGCCGGGCTGCGTCTTAAACCGCCACAGCAACACTAACGAGCGCCCTCTGCCGAAGCCGACGCGCACTGCGCAGGACCGTACGGAGTGCACTGCAGCGGTAGGCTCGGTGTTGGAATGAGACGCGACCAGCAGACCGAGGTGAACGTCTTACCGTCCGCGCCGCTCGCTGTGGATTCACTCGGGGCTCATGAGCTCGATGCCGACCGTGAAAGCTTAAAGAACTATCGGCTTCCACAGCGCGGAGAGTCCCGGGGTGCGAGCCTGACTGCCGTCAAACACCCGAACAGACTGCGGAGAGACCGAGGAGCGCCGCCGCCGCACAGCCCGGAGCTCCGCCGCTGACTGAGCGCTCCAGCTGAACCACAGGACTGAATGTACCGACGGCTCAGTCTCCATGGAAACCGTGGGCGGGCACTCTGACGTCACTGCGTCACTCTGCAACAGCTGATCGTGTTGCCAAACTCACAGAGATCCCACACGGGTTCGTTCCATTGTCTGATGCTCTTTATTACTTTAAATAAGATCATATAGTCTCATTTCCTTTGAATCACACTGTCCGTGTACCGCAGTGACACTGACGTGGTGGTGGTGGTGGTGGTGCAAGTGTGCTGTACACTCCTCCACCTTACTGCTCCACCTTACAGATGTATCATCAGAGACAGTGAGTCCGTTTGATCTTTATCCTCGAATCCTCCATCGATGATACAGGATGCTGCAGGGATGAGCAGCTGGTGCTGGGACACTTTTTGGGTGGTGGATGAGACTAAGACTAGTGTAGCTGTGACATCGAGGTGTCCGTCATTCTGTGATCGTACAGCTGCAGTTGAATTGTTAGATAAAGAAACTCAGATAAGAAAAAAAAAAGAGCAAAGGTGGAGTTTATAAGAGCACAGAGAGTTCCACCTGAACTGAACACCACGTGATCAGGTTCCACCTGACGGTGAGTTTGGGGAATGTTCTATAGGTGCTTGGCAACCTTCAGTAGGACAACATGGAAGTGCTGTGTCGCAGGGCAGGAGAACTGTGTCTGAGGAACATCAGGAGAATGAGCTCCACATCTGGAGTGCGGCTCCGCGTGCTGCCGAGCGCCAGCGGCTTCTTTGATGAGGCGGTGCAGATGAAGCTGAACGGTTTGGTTCCTGGACAGCAGGTACAGTTCCGGTCCTCACACAAGGACGATAAGGGGGTCTTGTTCAGCGCCACTGCCACTTACAGAGCCGATGAGACAGGACAGGTGGACCTGTCCCGACACCCGTCTCTGGGTGGTTCCTACACCGGGGTGGAACCCATGGGCTTGTTCTGGTCCATGCTGCCGGACAGTCCCCACCAGAAGCTGCTGAAGAGAGACGCGTCCAGCCCGGTTCACATCGACATCGAGGCTCTGAGCGGCGGACAGGTCCTCACCAAAGAGTCCACCGAGAGGAGGTTCATGGCGGATGGAGTCAGAAGAGTTCCTGTAAGAGACGGCAGGTTAAGAGGAACCCTTTTCATCCCGCCAGGTCAGTATACGCTTGTCCAAAACACATGGGACTGAATGAAAGCATTGAATTGGGTGATTTGGAGGTGTGTTGGTCACCGTGTCTGTGGTGTGTCCTTCAGGTGGAGGTTCTTTTCCCGGGGTTATTGACCTGTACACATTGGGAGGAACTCTGTGTGAGGTACGATCAGCTCTCTTAGCGAACAGAGGCTTCGTGGTGTTCTCTCTGGCTTACTACGGATACCAGGACCTGCCCCGCTCTGTAGATAAGCTCCACCTGGAGTACTTTGAGGAAGCCATGAATTTTCTGCAGAACCAGCCTGAGGTCAGAGAACATACCAATAATGTCATCCATCCACTATTAATAAAGCAAATAATGTGTGAGGGTCTGATGGAAACGCTTTGTAGTGCGCCACCTGGTGGACAAATTTCACAACAATGACCCTGAGTATTCACCTTCTATTGCTTTATGGATTTGATCTTCATTTCACTGTTTTTTGTTTTTTCTTCAGGTAAAAAAGACTGGGATAGGCATAGTGTCAATGTCAAAGAGTGGAGACCTGGCCCTGTCCATGGCTTCGTTGCTTCCTAATGTCTCAGCCACCGTCTGCGTCAACGGCTGCAACGCCAACACCCTGTTTCCTCTCCACTACAGAGACACGGTCATCCCAGCTCTGACCGGCTGTCTCAAACGCATAACCCTCACGCCCTCTGGGATACTGGACATCAGAGATGCGCTGCCTGACCCCATGGCGGAGGAGAACCGTGGCACCGTCGTCCCCATAGAGCGGGCCGAGGGCAGGTTTCTGTTCTTAGTGTCAGAGGATGACCGGAATTGGAACAGCCTTTTATTTGCGGATCAGGCCTGCCGCAGACTCACGGCCAATGGGAAGCACAATCACGAAATGATCACGTACCCCAAAGCAGGGCACTTCATGGAAGTCCCCTACATGCCCCATCACCCATCAGGGTTTCACGCTGCCGTGGGGCAAGTGGTGGCTTTTGGAGGAGAACCAAAAGTCCATGCAGATGCTCAGGTCGACGCCTGGACGAGAGTCCTGGAGTTTCTCATCAAATATTTGAAGTAATAATTCATCTCTATTTTAATCAATGTAACCAGTTTAATTAGCAGTTAATTAACATGAAATAAAAACTTGAAGCTGAACTGCAGGGTGAGTTGTGACGTCATAACCCTTGTGTCCTGATTACAGCACTGACTCTTTAACGTTATAAAATTTTAATTTGGTATCTTTTATCTGATGAGGTTGTGAGTTTGAGGTCAGTTGAGGTTTTATGAAACTGCTCCAGAAGTTCAGCTTATGGGTTTAAATGGAGATTTCCGTGCGACCTGGCAACCCCCCTGGGTGGATCCATAACGGAACCGTGAACTTTACACTCCAAAAGAGTTTCCCAGCATGGCAGTGCTGTGTCGCAGGGCAGGAGAACTGTGTCTGAGGAACATCAGGAGAATGAGCGCCACATCTGGAGTGCGGCTCCGCGTGCTGCCGAGCGCCAGCGGCTTCTTTGATGAGGCGGTGCAGATGAAGCTGAACGGTTTGGTTCCTGGACAGCAGGTACAGTTCCGGTCCTCACACAAGGACGATAAGGGGGTCTTGTTCAGCGCCACTGCCACTTACAGAGCCGATGAGACAGGACAGGTGGACCTGTCCCGACACCCGTCTCTGGGTGGTTCCTACACCGGGGTGGAACCCATGGGCTTGTTCTGGTCCATGCTGCCGGACAGTCCCCACCAGAAGCTGCTGAAGAGAGACGCGTCCAGCCCGGTTCACATCGACATCGAGGCTCTGAGCGGCGGACAGGTCCTCACCAAAGAGTCCACCGAGAGGAGGTTCATGGCGGATGGAGTCAGAAGAGTTCCTGTCAGAGACGGCAGGTTAAGAGGAACCCTCTTCATCCCGCCAGGTCAGTTCCCCCTTCTCTAAACTGTTTCCACAATGTTGGACGCATACATTTGTCCAAAATACATGGGACTGAATAAAAGCTTTGAATTCGGTGACTTAGAGATTTGTCCACCCGGTCAGTTCCCCCTTCATCACACCAGGATCTAAAAGGAACTAAAGTCCTCTGAGCCAAAGATTAAGACTTTAAATGCATTCAGATTTATTATGTAGTTTATATTAATGCTGTGACTTTATTAGGATCAGCATTCAGAGGTTTTAACCTTCAATCAGTGGGATCTAAATACATTTAAAAGGGGGAAAAATTATATTTGGAAAATTATGATTAAATCAGGCGGCACGGTGGCTTAGTGGTTTAGCATGTTCTCCTCTCAGTGCTAGGGATTCCCGGTTCGAATCCCCATCTGGGTGGAGTTTCCATGTTCTCCCCGTGTCTGCGTGGGTTTCCTCTGGGTTCTCCGGTTTCCTCCCGCAGTCCAAAAACATGGATCAAGTCAATTGAATTCTCAAAATTGCCCCATATAGAGTGTGTCTGTGTGAGTGAGTGTGTGCCCAGCGATGGATTGGCGCCCTGTCCTGGGTCTATCTGCCCAGCGCCCGAGATGTTCTCCCCTGGATAGGCATGGGGAACCCCCCCCCACCCCCGCGACCCTAATAGAGAATAAAGCGGGAGATAATGAATGAAAAAAATGAATGATTAAATCAGCATCGTTTTTAGAGGATTTAGAAGCGAAGAGGAAACTTTGAGCACTTATTTTAAAACTCTGTGTTCAGGTGGAGGTTCTTTTCCTGGAGTTCTGGATCTGTACACCTTCAGTGGTCTGATTTGTGAACCACGCGCTGCCCTCCTCGCAAATAAAGGATACGTGGTGTTCGCTCTGGCCTTCTACAGATATCAGGACATGCCCAAAACCATCGATAAGGTCGATCTGGAATACTTTGAAGAGGCTCTGACCTTCCTGCAGATGCAGCCTGAGGTCAGTAGAGCTGAGGATGATGTGCTGCTGCTTTAATCTCACTGGCCGTTGGGTTAGGTAAACCTGTCAGCCAATCAGCATGACGATAACCATGAAGTTCGAACCGAACATTAATGATTGAGCTGGAAACACAAACACAAAAACCACAAAACACACAAAAACAGAATGGTGCCACGTAGTGACTAACAGAACATCTCATGTCAGTCACTAGGTGGCACTGTAGACCAAGTGAAGACTAAATTCTAACATCTTATTTTTACAGGTGAAACAAACAGGAGTCGGTTTAATATCAATCTCAAAAAGTGGAGACATCGCCCTGTCCATAGCATCCCTCCTCCCCAACGTGTCGGCCACCGTGTGTGTGAACGCCTGCTGCGCCAGCTCTGTGGTGCCGCTGCACTATAAAGACCTGGTCATTCCGGCCCTCGAACCTGACCGAGAGAAGCTGGCCGTCCTGCCGTCAGGTGTGTTGGATATCAGATACACGCTGCCCGACCCGATGGAGGAGGAGCACCGGGCCAGCATCATTCCCATCGAGCGCGCCCCCGGCAGCTTCATGTTCATCGTGTCCGGAGACGACTGGAACTGGAACAGCGTCCGGTTTGCAGAGCTGGCCAGCAGCCGACTCCGAGAGCATGGAAGGAAAGAACCTGAAATTCTCTACTACCCTAATGTAGGGCACTTCATAGAGGTCCCCTACATGCCCCATTACCCGTCCGGAATCCACGCCGCAGTGGGGCAGGCGGTCGCCTTCGGAGGAGAAGCCAAAGCCACTTCAGAAGCTCAGGTGGATTCATGGAGGAGGATCCAGGAGTTTTTTGGGAAACACTTGAAGCATGAAGATCCTCAGTTAAGGTCTTTACTTTGATCAGTTTATCATAATGCAGTTCACAGTGTAGGAGAACATGCCAACTCCACACAGGATGGAAATTGTGCATGTGAGAGTGCTGTCCACCGTCACTGCATCACCTTCAGTCTCCAGTCCTCCAGTTTCACGCTGATTTTAGTTCATTTAATTCCACTGGAATTGTTTTCCGGTAGTTTTCAGAAAAGCCGAGTTGTCTCACCTTTCTGCAGAATGTACACTTATTAAAAAAAACTTACCTGTCTGAATGTTTTTAAGTGTTTAAAATGTAACACCGTTCTGTTTGTCACCAATAAAATGAAACGAATTTCTCTTAAAATGACTTCAGTCTTCCTGAATTCCACTTCACGGATCAGACCGATGGGGTTTGTAATTCTACAGTTCCATTCTGTGGTCCATCTGTTTCCCGTACTCTGTTAGTCCATATTGGTATGTTCTCTGATGACCAGGACCCTCAGAGCTGGTGTTATTAGGGTGGTGGATGATTCTCAGGACTACAGTGACACTGACATGGTGGTGCAGGTGTGTTAGTGAGTGTCTTCATACTTTTGTTCCTGTGGTGAATGTTCCGGATCGTGTCTGTCGTTCTGTCCTCTGATGTGAGTTGTCTTTAGACAGAGCTGGTATTAAAAGGTTTATGATCCATCTCTAAACCCCAGAGGAACCGGATGTTCTCCACCGAGAGGCAGATGTTCAAGGACTTCTCTCTGTGTGGAGGTTTCTAAAGAAGTGTCTGCTATTCATCTGAAGCGTGCAGCTCTGACTGATTAATACTCCGCTTTCCAGCTTCTTTTCTGAAGGGGAATGCTTCCTCTTTCTGACGGACCCTGAGGACTCCAAGGTCATACAGATAGAAGGCGGCAGTGAGGAGCGCTGTGCAGATTCACTCAGCATCCTCAATATCCTGTTCCTTTATGAACTCCATCATCCTTCAGGCTTCAGTGCAGAGAGCAACTTCTCCATTCTCACTCGACTCGTCTTCCTGAGCGTGGGAGTCGGGGACGTGACGCACCTCTGTGGAGCTTTAAGCTTATTTAAGCAAAGACTGAGGAATTTATGACGCCCATGAGACCTTCATCATGTGTTCACGATCCAGACGGCACCCATCGAAAACTCATGCACTCTACTGAACATCCAGAAGTCCTATCCCATCACATCCCACTTAATTAAATGCACCTCCTTATTTTTAAACCCAGTCCTCCTCATATCAGCTTCACTTATCATAGAGATTGCTGGTGGAGTGTGTGTGTGTGTGTGTGTGTGTGTGTGTGTGTGTTTAAACCCTGTCTCTGTACACTCCACCCCACACCTCCACCTTACTGCTCCACCTTGTAGAATCAGTAGGTCAGTTGCATATCTCCTCTGATCCTCCATCAGTGATAGAGGACGCTGCAGAGGGGGAAGGCTTGTTATTAAAGCTCCTGGGGGTGAAATGGGAGGTAACAATTGCTACCGACTGGATTCTTTGTTCTTCATTATGTAAATATAATGAATGCTTTATGTTAATGAGGTGGGGGGGACCTGGCCCCCGGTTCAACCTGCTCCAGTGCGCAGACTTCGGGGTAAACAGCCTGTTGTAAAGCTCTGCTCAAACAGAGAAGCTCCCTGTTCTCCTGTCAGCTGTGCTGAAGACCTTGTGTTTAATAGCCTGCACACGCACACACACACACACACACACACACACTCACACACTCACACACACACACTTACACACTCACACACCAGAAGGCAGTGCGCATATGGACTGAGCGCGGCTCCAGACATGCGCGTTGATTGGGGTTTTCTGGAGAAGGTAAGCTGATGGTGTTGGTGGTGCCTGCTGACGGTCGGTCTCAGACGGGTTCGGTTCTGGAGCTCACACCGTGTCTGTTCTGCTGAACCAGGGACCCTCTCGCTCCCGGGCGGACGCGCAGCCGACCCGCTGAGGTTCTGTTCTGAATGATGGCGCAGGCGCAGCCGCAGCCACAGCGCACAGGCTCCCGGCTCTGATGGACCGCCTCGGCCGCCCGGCATGAAGCACCATGGACGCGCCGACCTGGCTCTCCGTCACCGATAACGCGACGGCGGGGAACGGCAGCACCGCGTCGCCCCTGCGCGGCTGGACGGAACCGGGGGCGGGGGACACGGTCAGGCGGCTGTATGAGCCGCGGGAGAGAGCCTACCGGGACTTCACCGTCTGCGTCCAGATCCTCATCCTGATCGGCTCTCTGTTGGGTGAGTCTGAGGCTGGGTCTCACCATGCTACTAACTCTCAGGGTCTGTGGGTCAGCTCGGTTCAGGTCCCATCCATCCATCCATCCATCCATCCATCATCTTCAGCTTCATTCTGTTCTGGGGGGGTTCCCCATGCCCATCCAGGGGAGAATGTTTTGGGCGCTGGGCAGATACACCCAGGACAGGGGCACAATCTATCACTGAACACACACTCACTCACACATACACACTATATATGGGGCAATTTGGAGAATTCACTTGACCTTGATCCACGTTTTTTGGACTGTGGGAGGAAACCGGAGAACCCGGAGGAAACCCACGTGGACACGGGGAGAACATGGGAACTCCACCCAGATTGGGATTTGAAGCGGGAATCCCCAGCGCTGAGAGGAGAACATGCTCACATGTTAATAAAGCATGCGGTGTTAGCGGTGCCATTTAAAGAGGACATTGTGATTATAATGGTGAACCTGAGGCTTTAATCTGAGCTTATCTTCACCCGGGACATCAGACAAACAGAGTGTAACAGACACGGGGCTCCACCTGGCTCAGACTTTATAGAGTTTTGGTCGTTGGGCTGACATGCTGAAGATGGGGGGGGGGGTAAATTCTGAGACCATTGGAAGTTGTCACTGTGATACCTCACTGATATAAGCTGCTGTCACATGGATGAGCCTGTGGTTGAACCTCAACCATGAACTTTGGATGCTTATGGGTCACTTTGAATGAAAATGTATCTTATGTAATCTTTATGTACATACACACTAAATGGGCATCTCATTGGTGGTTGGTGTGTGTGTGTGTGTGTGTGTGTTATACAATAACCCAGCCCCTCACTGTGTGCTTTATCAGTTGTATTTATATAAGCTGTTCTCCTGAATCATTACCATGTTGAGTTCTTATGTAACGTATCATCTTCTGTTCTACAGCGGTGACAGAACAACTGCTCAGTTAAAGACTCTGTGTGTGTGTGTGTGTGTGTGTGTGTGTGTGTGTTACACACTCTGTCCCTCTGCTCATTCATTCATTCATTAACCTGCTCATCTTCTAACCTGATTATGTTAATGAGAGTCATGGCGGTTCTGGAGTCTGTATCCATATTAAAGCTTCTATTGAGTTCCGTACACTTTATGCATAAATGTACACATTAGACCTACAGGAGGCGCTACACTGGGAGGTCCTTTGGGAGGTCAGTCACTGATGTTGGGTGAAAGAACCTGTCTCACAATCTGTGTTCTAATTCTCATGGTTCTTTCCCAAAATCTTATCACAAAGCTGGATGTATCTCAGAATGAATGTCCGGTGTTTGATTTCCTGCGTTACTGTAGTGACAGCGTGATGGTGTGATGGTATAATGTTACGATGGCGTGACGGCGTGACGGCGGTGTCCAGCTCCGTTCTGATCATACGGACGTCGTGTGTGATTGAACATCTGATCTGAGAGGCTGGATGTTTGTTCAGTTCTTTGCTTCTCTGTTAAATTGATCCTGGTTTCCAAGCAGCCGTCTGATTTTATTGGTCAGCTTTGTTGGTGGAACAATGGCACAGAACATCCTCATAATCTCTCGTCCGGTCGGCCGCGGTCAGACGTCGTGAGGATCTTTATTACCGCGGCGAGGAGTGATAACACGCTCGTCTGTTTAATGAGAACCTGGAGATTAAAGACCAGAGCTTCAGCTGAAAAACACTCAGAGGGTTCTCTGTATGTGTGTGTGTGTGTGTGTGTGTGTGTGTGTTAGGGATCTGTTGTGTGTGTGTGTGTGTGTGTGTGTGTGTTAGGGTTCTGTGGCTCTTTGTATGTAAATAAATAAAAGAAACCAAACATGCCTGAACCAACAGAACATTGAGAACATGCTGCAGAAACATAATGGAATGCCTTTGATCTTCTCTTTGATCTTCTCTTTGATCTGTATCGATGTGTAATACTGATTGATCCTCAGTCAGCTGATCAGGGAGGATAAACGGGGAGACGGTGTTCAGGGAAGTCTGTTCGGCGGCAGACGGGCGTGAGAGTGTTTCAGAGAAGCTGTCCATCGGTTCCCGTCATTTTCTCAGTGAGAGTAATAACACAGATCGATACGACGTCACGGACATCAAGAAGAACTAAATGTCCCGACCCCCGTTCAGAGGAACCGAGTCAGCGGAACCGTGGAACTAAACTAACAGACCGAACGGTTCCGGTACCCGTGTTGTGAACTTGCGTGTACTGTGTCCTCACTTGTTTCAGGCAACGCCGCCGTGCTGTGGTGCGCCTGCTGTACCAACGTCTTCAAATCGGTCACCGGGCGCTTTATCAAGAACCTGGCGTGCTCGGGCATCTGTGCCAGCCTGGTGTGCGTGCCCTTCGACGTGCTCCTGAACGCCAGCCCCCGCTGCTGCCTGTGGATCCACACGCCGCTGCTCTGCAAGGCCATCAAGTTCCTGCACAGGCTCTTCTGCTCGGTCACGGTGCTGAGCTTCACCGCCATCGCGCTCGACAGGTAGGAGGCGGGGCTTATTAGATTAAGGGTGAGGGTGGTGCCACGCCACGCTCAGTGATGATGATGATGTTGTCTGTAGGTACTACTCCGTGCTCTACCCGCTGGAGAGAAAGATCTCAGATGCCAGGTCCAGAGATCTGCTGGTTTACATTTGGGTTCACGCCGCGGTGGCCAGCATTCCGGTGTTCGCCGTCACCAACATCACCGACGTCTACGTGGCCTCCACCTGCTCGGAAGGCCACTCGCTGGGGCACCTGGTCTACATGGTGCTCTACAACCTCAGCACTGTGATCTTTCCGCTGGCGGGCGTGTTCGTGGTCATGGTTCTGATCCGGCGAGCTCTGAGCAGCAGTCAGAAGAAGAAGGCCATCATCGCGGCGCTGCACACCCCGCAGAGCAGCGTCTCCATCCCGTACGTGTCTCAGAGGGAGGCGGAGCTCCATGCCGCGCTCCTGGCCATCGTGCTTTCCTTCGTGCTCTGCAGCGCCCCCTACGGCGCCTTGCTGGCCTATCGGACGCTGCCCGTGGCGCCGCCCGTCTCGGAGTGGCTGCACCTGACCGCCACCTGGCTGCCGAAGGTGTCCCTGCTGACCAACCCTCTCCTGTTGGTGACCGTGAACCGCTCAGTGCGGCGCCGCCTGCTGGACGCCCTGGCTCACCTGCAGCGCCGCTACAGCCGGAGGAACAACTCCATCGGCGTGGGCGGCGCTCCCGACGCCGGCGCTCTGAACGGCGAGGTGCTGGCGCGCTCGGGGAGCCAGCTGCTGGAATGTTCAACATCGGTCAGAGGCAGATCTTCAGACCCAGCGAGGAAGAGGAGGAGGAGGAGGACACCAACCAGATCCCAACGCAGGCTCATTTCCAGAGGCGGCCGGGAAAGACGGGGGGGGCGGCCCCGCATGCGGACGGGACGAAGGAACCGGGCTCGCTCCCCAAACATTCCCCGGTCCAATACTGCGCATACTCGTCCTCCCAGGTGGCCCCCGCCACACCTTCTGATCCTGACGATGCCACCCAGTTCGGGTTCGGGCCCTTCGAGCTGCCGCCTCAGTGGCTCCCGGAGGCCCGCAACAGCAAGAAGAGACTGCTGCCCCCGCTGGGCAACACGCCCGAGGAGCTGATCCAGACCAAACAGTCCAAAACACGAGCCGAGAGGCGCATCAGCCGAAACAACAAAGTCAGCACCTTCCCCAACGTCGACCCCTGACGGCCAATCGGATCCGCCCGGTCACACAGAGGTCCCGCCCCTTTAACTCCCGCTGATTCTGCTCGCTGTGAGTATAATGTCCTGTAAGGATGACGACGGACTCACTGAGCTGTCACTCAAACTGCCACCAAAACTGAATCTCACACACACACACACTCACACTCACACACACACACACACACACACACACACACACACACACACACACACCATGGTTTTTAAATCAGAGTGGGTTTGTAATGACAACTGTATACAACTGATTTCTTTGTAAATAAAATGTGCTGAACATGATGATGATGTCATAAAGTGTTGGACACACTCGCACCGTGGACGGTCTCAGGTTTGATTCGTAGTAGCAGCAGGTGTGTGTGTGTGTGTGTGTGTGTGTGTGTGAGACCTGTATAAGGTAATTATTCTATTATTGTTCCAGATGCTCCTCTGATCCCAAATCTGATGACATGTGATATAAATGTGATATGTCCTCAAAGCCTCTGTAGGTGTAACGTGTGGATGTCCTGATACTTGTGTCCATGTCGTGTACTACAGTCAGAGCAGGACATCAGCTGGTACTTATGAGTATATAAACGGTACGTTTGGGACGAAGCGGGTCAGACATATCAGATGGACGAGGCCCGGGGCATTTGTTATGAGTTTGTATTTTAAAAGCACAAAAAAAATGATGGGCTTTGATTAATTAGTGATTCGGTTGCCTGGTAACAAATAGTCAGGATTCATTAAAGCCAGAGTGATTCATAATCTTGGATTTAAGTCTCTCGTTAGTCTCTCGCTCTCCCTGTAATTACAGATCATTAACGAGTCCTGAGAACAGAAAGCACGAGCATTCATACACATTCTAATGAGATGCCGTTATGCAGATTATTCATATCATGAGGTCACGTGTGCTGTGAATCCTGACTCAGACTGACTCAGATTCATTTGAACTGATTCATGTTGACTCAGACTGGTTCAGACTGGTTGAGTATGGCACAGACTGACCACTCCATCACCTTCCATTAAAAACAGAGAGAGAGACGGGACAGTCCATGAGCCTGCGGCGGTGCCAGCGTCAGTCTCCTCATCTCAGATCAACCTGATCAGCATCTGTGCATCAGACTCATCAGACTCATCAGACACTTTCCAATCCACCTCCCACAGTCCAAAAACATGGATCAAGGTCAATTGAGTTCTCCAAATTGCCCCATATAGTGTGTGTGTGTGTGTGTGTGTGTCCAGTGATAGATTGCCCCCCTGTCCTGAGTGTATCTGCCCAGCGCCCTAAAATTTCTCCCCTAGATGGACATGGGAGAACCCCCCCCCCCCCCACCTGCGACCTAATAGAGGATAAAGCAGAAGATAATGGACGTATGGATGGATGGATTCTGTGATTGCTGACGGGTTGCCATGTTGGGGAGGTCATGACGGAACGCCCTTCCTGATGATGTTACACTGATCACCTCATTTTAAATACCCCCCCCCCAGCACAAGATCTTAATCCAGATTGCAGATTAAGGTTGGGTGAGGAGGTAACGCTCAGCTGCAGACTGGCTTCCTGTTGGTGATCTCCGAGCTCCCGCCAACCTCTGGATGTAGAACACACGGCAAGTTCAGCGAGGACAGCCCGAGTGCTGGTAGTGAAATCCACGTTGCCATGGTGACGGGTTCCATTCATCAGTGAGTGCGCTGCCGCTTTGCTGTTCTCTCCATCATTTACTCTCTCTCTCTCTCTCTCTCTCTCTCTCTCTCTCTGAATGAGCACTCTTGATTACAGAGGAAAGGGTTTGGGATTACCATCATTACACAACCCTCTAATGAGGCATGACCCTCCAAAAAACTCCACATCACTCACTTTGTATGACCTCTGACGGTGCGTGATCTCGAATGAACCCTTAGGTGGCGTCCCAGTGCTCTACAGAGTCCTTTAATTAAGTCTTTCTCTCTTTAATCTGTCTAATCTGACCCTCTGAGACCCCACTCGAGCTTAGTTGGATTAATTGACTGTAAACAGGGTTGAAGTTGTACTTTTGTAAGGCGGTTAAAGCCTCCTTAGCCTGGTTAGCGCCACCTGCTGTCCGTTTGTCGTGTGTGCATCTGAGGTACGGCTGGCTCTAAGGTGTGCAGAAGTCCTGATATCGTTATATTGATTATATTATATTCATTTAATGTCGTTTTTTTTGCCTATTCAAATGTTTTTATTGAAGGAATAATACATTACAGATCATATAGCCATTTTACATACATCAATCAAACAAGCCCCGCCCCTCCCTTACCCCCTCAACCTCATGGTAGAACATCTAGAACAGTCACAGGTCCGTACACATATCGGTAGGTTCTCCCTGCTCGTTCTCCTGTGATGTTTGGACGTTTCCAGCTATCTCCTCTTCGTCCTCCTCCTCCTCCTCCTCCCTCCTTCCTGCTCATTCCTGCTCCTCGCTCTCAGATGTTGTGGGTTCGTTCTGGGGTTCTGGGTGAGGACTCTCATCCATCTCTTCCTGTTTTGGAGGCTTCATTGGACAGACACTGAACAGGTCCTTCATTTCTTTTCTGACCTCTGCGACGGTTTCAATGGCTTTGTCACATCCCTGCTCACACATCTCTACGTCACAGTGCAGCTCCCTGTCCTGGGGGTAGACCTCCCTCAGCCTCCTGATTCGATTGGCCATCACCCGATGCTTTAGTTTTCTGGCCTTTAACTCCTTCGATCTTTTGATTTCTTCAAAATACGGAGCAGGTTCTGCCAGAACTTCCAGAGCCTGGTGTTGTAGTCTCTCGAGCTCCAGCGTGGCGTCACTCTGCTGATGCAGATGATGTTCAGAACCAGAGTTCCTCCACCAGCTCTGGGTCTGGTTGCTTTCCCTCTGCTCTCCGGCGGCTGTGACGAGCGTTCCCTCTCGTTCTTCATCTGGTCTCTGTGTTTCTTCTCCATCGTGCTCCATTATCTCCACATAATGACTGAGATTTTTGTACATTTGTCTCTTCATTTCCCAGAAGTCGTGTTGCGTGGCCGTGTCCTCCTCTTCGCTCTCAGACGTCATGGTAGAGTGAGCCTCACCTGCTGCTGTCATGTTCTCCTCGCCAGCATTGCCTAATTCATGAACATCATGATGGAGAATATGTTCTTCACCCGTCTGCAGTTCATTAACAGGTTCTCCCTGCTCTTCCTCATGTGATGTTTGGAGATCCTCCAGTTGTTGGATTTCTTCGGCCAACTCCTCTAAACCCTGCATAACTTCTTTCAGAGTCAGTTTGGCCTGCCTCACTTTCTCTTCCTTCTCCCTGATGACCTTTTTCACTAACTTTTCCATTTCAGCGTAGCACCGCAGCCTCTCCTCCAGGATCCCGGCTCTTTGCTTTTCAAACTGCTGTTGATCATCCATCATCTCGTTGCACTCCTGCTGAGTGCTCTCCAACTCTTTCATCTTCTGCTCTTGTTCTAATTCCTCGATCTCATGTTTCTTCTTTAAGGTGATGTTTGTTAGCTGCTCTTTGTCCAGTTTATTCTGTAGCACCCTCCTCTGCTCCTTAACTTGGTTCCTGACCTTCTTCTTAGATCTTTTTTCCTTCTGAAGCTTTTGCTCTTTCTGCTGCCGTACCCTTTTTGCTCCAGGTTGCTCCTCATCCTCACTTGTTCCTCCTCCCCAGCACAGCAGCATCCTATGCCATCGTCTCATGGTGACCTGTGAGAGAAGTCAGCTTAAAAGATTTGCTTTGGTTTGGTTTTTTTTGTTATGAATTTACTCTCATGTTTAAAATAATTAAATATGAAGAAATGGATTTGTTATTAAGTGTTGGCTGAGGGGGGCACAGTGGTTGGCATGTTCTCCTCTCAACACTGGGAATTGATCCAGGTTCAAATCTCGCTCTGGGTGGAGTTTGCATGTTCTCCCCCTGTCTGTGTGGGTTTCCTCCCACAGTCCAAAAACCTGAATTCAAGGTAAATTGCCCCATAGAGAGAGAGTGTGTGTGTGTGTGTGTGTGTGTGTGCCCAGCAATAGATTGGCGTCCTGTGCTGTGTGTATCTGCCCAACGCCTGACCCCTCCCATCAGAACATTTATACTTTTAAATTAAAGGTGATTTTTTTTTAGTAATGTTTGTGTAAATGTGAGTAAATCTTCACCTTTGATGTTCTTGTGTCCTCGTGGGTTTCTTTAGCCTCTTTAGAACCTGCTCTCTCTCTGAGCGTCGCTGAAAGAATGAAGCAGTTGTTCGGTTGCTCGGATACGCAGATCAATCAACCTTCTAAAATTCGATGGACGGTGACGTCATATCACGGCACCGTCCTCAGCCCAGTGTTCTGTGATTGATTACGTCAGCAGTTCTGTGCAGTTATGTATTTATCGTGTTTAAAATATTAACTGTATCTTAATTTTAAAAAAAAACTTCAGGTGTCAGAACTAACAAACTAAAACGTAGAACCAGCGCCACCTGCTGGTCATCTTAATTAATGCATTGCCACTCAATTCAGATAAAGGGGAGACTGCGAACCTCACCATATACACTATAGAGACAAAAGGTATTGGGGACACCTACAGGAGCTTTAATTACACCCCAAAGTTTTAATTACACCCCAAAGCTTTAATTACACCCCAAGTCCCTCCCTCTTTTATTGATCCTGATTCTGTTATTTTGAGGATCTTATAAAAAATAAAATATAAAAAAAAACTAAGTCAGCAGAGAGGTGTTTGTCTCTGATGCAAATAATCTAAGCACAGCTAATCAATAGATTCCCAATAAATCAATAACCCCACCACCAGCGACACAGGACGGGTGTGTGTGTGTGTGTGTGTGTGTTCATATTTCTGTACAGATCGTGTTAATTTACTGACACGGCGTGATTTCACCTTTAAACCCAGCCTTCTGTACGGGACTGTGGAGGAGCAGAGGTTTGTGGACATCAGGTTCAGGATCAGTCAGCAGACCGAGATGTGACGTCATCACCTTTTAATCACCAGTCTGTTCTACAGAGTTTCCTTCATTTAAAGATATATTCAATAATTAATGTATTACATAAAACACTTCAACGCGTTAAAGAATCCTAATTTATTTGATTTTATATTATTTTATATTGGGCGGCACGGTGGCTTAGTGGTTGGCATGTTCTCCTCTCAGCGCTAGGGATTCCCGGTTCGAATCCCCATCTTGGTGGAGTTTCCATGTTCTCCCCGTGTCCGCGTGGGTTTCCTCCGGGTTCTCCGGTTTCCTCCCACAGTCCAAAAACATGGATCAAGTTAATCAAGTGAGTTCTCTAAATTGCCCCATATAGAGTGTGTGTGTGAGTGTGTGTGTGCCCAGCGATGGATTGGCGCCCTGTCCTGGGTGTATCTGCCCAGCGCCCGAGACGTTCTCCCCTGGATGGGCATGGGGAACCCCACCGTGACGCTAATAGAGGATAAAGCGGGAGATAATGAATGAATGAATTATTTTATATATCTTCAAATTTACTTTCACTTTAATTAGGACGTCACGTGTCCTAATTAATCAACATTTACATTGTTTAGTGTTATTATTATCATTATTATAACTAGTTTATTGATTATGGTTCATTATACAGACAGGGACACATTCCACGGCTTTGGGTCCACGAAGTGTGACGTCACAGTGATTAAAGAAAAACAATTCGCTGGCGCGTGCCCCCCACTTCCGCGCACTCCCCGGCAGCCGGCGCGCCGCCGCTCTGAAGCCGAGAACCATGAGGTTCTGCCCGGAGCTCCTCCGCGTCCTGAGCCGCGCCGCCAGGCCCCCAAGAGTGCTGCTCCCGCGGGGCGCTGCTGTTCCGAAGCCCCGCTCGGTTCCGGCGCTCCGGTGCGTGTCGTCCGGCGCGGGCAGCGGGACCGGGACCGGGACCGGATCCGAACCGGCGCTCAGCGCTCACACGCAGCCGCAGGAGAGTTCCGAGAGCGACGCCGCCGTCAGGTTTGAGGATTTAATGCCGTTAGAATTCTTCTTCTTCTTCTTCTTCTTCTTCTTCTTCTTCTTCTTCTTCTTCTTCTTCTTCTTCTTATTATTATTATTATTATTATTATTGTTACAGTTTGTTTTCCTGAACTCTGTAACAAAATCACCGAATCCCTTTCATCTTTCCACGTGTTACCAAACCCTGAGGGGATGCCGGGATGCCAGATTGGGCCAAATAACCGCAGTCATTAACTCTGAGGGTTTGTCTTCATAGTGCATTTACAGTTCGGGTAAAAAGTTTGACTTTTTTAACGACACGTCTGCTGGGAGTTGGTATGTTCTCCATGTGAACTTGCCCTGTAATGATTAGTGATCTGCTCAATCAGGGGGGCATTCTGATCCGTGGCCGTTGAGACAGGTTTCAGAAAGTCATGTTTTAATAATAATAATAATAATAATAATAATAATAATAATAATAATAATAATAAATCAGTTCCTCAGCAGAAGGAGAGACCGTCTCCCAGGATGGACGTCTGCTCCCGGAGACAGAGCTGGAAACTTTAACCTTTAACCTTCTGATCGGTGACAGGACCTCAAACTATCTGCCACTTCTGCAGAATCACCAATCAATACCCATCAATACGTAGTGTTGTAAACCTCCACAGTATTGTATTCCACAGGTGCTGACTCCATAATGTTTAAACCATATAGAAGGTTCCACCACATGACTCCTCCATACCGCCTCTCCACCCATCCCACAGCAGAAAGGTTTTGCATGTTCTCCCCTTGCTTCAGTGTGAGGGATGGGAGTTTGGGAGGGTCTGATGAGTCTCTAAATCTGATGATCTGCTTTGATTTATTAACATATGAACTGTAATAAGCCCCACACCCCACCTCACCCCACCCCACCCTACACACAGCTGGGTCGAGCGTTCTTGTTCCTCAGATCAGGATGTGATACAGTTCCAGGTTCTGGAGTGTGAAGTTGAATCGGGTTCTTTGGGTTTCTCTCTCTCACAGGAACATCATCCAGAGGAGCAGAGAGGAGCTCGACACCCTGACCAAACTCCACCCGAAAATCAAACCAACACTGGCCATTCTACAGGTGCTGTCTGTCTGTCTGTCTGTCTGTCTGTGTGGCTTTAATCTCAATCTTTAAATGTGTGTGTGTGTTACAGCTCGGAGATGATAACTCTCTGTTGGACATTAATAAGGAGATGGCTGAAAGGGTGAGTGTTGTTCTTCAGTGTGGAGATCATCATTATCATCATCATCATCATCAGTTGTTGTTCCAAATCCATAATAAATAAATCTGTGAATATTAAATCAGCTGTAACTGAATCTGGAGGATGCTGATTGGTTGTCTCTGTCTTTGCAGGTGGGTTTGGACGTGGTGCACATCTGTCTGTCTCATCAGTGCACCGAGGACGAGGTCCGCTCCCAAATCTCACTCTCCATCCGTTTACATATTTAAACACGTACATACAGTTTGCTTAATTATTAATGATGTGTGTGATTGATTCGGCAGCTGATTGAGGAGGTGTCCAGGCTGAACGAGGACCCCGTGGTTCATGGCGTGTTCCTCTGTCTTCCCACATCGTTCCTCTCCAGGAGAGTTCTGAACGCCGTCAGACCCGAGAAGGATGTGGAGGGGTGAACTACCATCATACCGTTTACATTATAAACACAAAGAGTTAGGACATGCCCCTTAATCGTCAGGTGGTTTAATTAGGCCCCTTAATGAAGGTGTAGAAGACGAAGCACCTGTAACCATGGATACCAGAGAGCTGTGTTAGAGCTTTGTGGAAACTGAGATAGAAATGCAAACTGCACGACACCTGCATGATTAAATCCACAGGGTTGTGTGAGGTGCTACAGGTGTGGGTGTTGGGACCTTTACAGCATTTTCAACTAAATAAAAGGTACCGAGATTTCTTATCCTGTGTAAATAAGTGTGTGTGTGTGTGGGTGTGTGTGCAGGCTTACAGATCTAAATGTGGGACGCCTGGTTTTAGGAACTCCGTCAGAAGGTTTTATTTCACCCAAAGCTGGAGCTGTGATGGAGCTTCTGTCTAGACGGGGTGTGTATGTGTGTGTGTGTGTGTGTATGTGAGTGTGTGTGTGTGTATGTGTATGAGAATACCAGGTAGCTGTTAAATCAATAGAGCAGTCCTGTGGTGGAGGTGAGTCGCCCCCTGCTGGAGGTGGATCACTTCTGATCTCTGTTCTGTAATGACGCAGACGTTCCTCTGGTGGGGAGGCGCGCTGTGCTGCTCGGTTCGAGGGGCCGCTGACGGTGCTCCTCCAGTGTCTGCTGCAGCGTGAGGGGGTGGAGGTGCAGGTGAGCCACTGGAGCTCCGACCGGCTGCAGGAGCAGGTACCATTCAGACACGCTCGGATCTTTTAAAGAGTTTGGGGAAGGCCTGATTTGAACACTGGATCATTATGGGATGTCAGAACCGGGGGCCGTACGCACTAACAGACCGGGTTTGTTTCTCAGGTCCAGCAGGCGGAGGTGGTCGTGGAGATGGGTGCGGGGGACCCGACCCTCCCTCTCAGCTGGTTCCGACCCGGAGTGACCCGTCTTACCTGTGGGCCAGGTGTGTTCATGTGTGTGTGTGTGTGTGTGTGTGTGTGTGTGTGTGTGTACACGTGTGTGCTGATGTCGGCTGGTTTTAGCAGATCACTCGGTTCCTGGGTGGAGGAGGGTGGAGGCTGAATCCTGCTCAGAGGTTCAAGCCATCAGCGCAGCTCTCCGGATGGAGGTGAGACGCCCCCTGCTGGATGTTAGTGTTCATCACCTGCTGAGTTCAGATCAAATCCTCCAGCACATGTTCTAATTCATACAGTTCATGTGTGAAGCTGTAATATTCATATCAGAGTAAAGTCCTGGTTTGCATGTTCTCCCTCCGACTGGGAACTTGACGGATGTTCAGCAGGAATAAACTGATCTAACTGTGAGAACGTCACCGGATGGGTTCTGTGTTTTTGGTAGAACGTGGTGAGGAGCTGCAGGAGGTGGGTGGAGGGCCGACAGTTCCGGGCGTGGACGCTGCGCCCCTGAAGCTCCAGCCGCTGGCGTCGGTCCCCAGGTAGCAGACGGACCCCCTGCGGTGGTGAGTCCGAGCGGTAGCGTCCGGTCTCTCATCCCCGTCGCGTCTGATCCACAGTGACATCCAGATCTCCAGAGCTCAGACCCCGAAGCCCATCGCTCAGCTGGCCGCGGAGGTGGGGCTCCTGCCGGAGGAGCTGGACATCTACGGACGCTTCAAAGCCAAGGTTCAGCTCTGCGTCCTCGAACGTCTGCAGCATCAACCCGACGGAAAATACGTCCTGGTGGCGGGGTGAGGTCCTCAGGTCTCAGTGATGTGGACACGCTGGCACCAGGTCAGGGTAAACTCACTCCTGTGTGTGTGTGTGTGTGTGTGTGTGTGGTGTGTGTGGTAGCATCACTCCCACACCTCTTGGTGAGGGGAAGAGCACGGTGACGATGGGTCTGGTCCAGGCTCTGTCAGCTCACCTGAAGCTCAACTCCTTCGCCTGTTTGAGGCAGCCCTCTCAGGGACCCACGTTCGGCGTCAAAGGTACGAGAGTGAGACGGAGCGGCGTCGCTTTTCTAAACACAACACACTGCTAACTGCTGTTATCACGTCTGAAATAATAACCGGGTTCTTCACATCAGAACGTACTATAGAACTATACTATAGATGTCTTCTGTGACAGTTCCTTCATCTGCCTGCAGGGGGTGCAGCAGGTGGAGGTTATGCTCAAGTCATTCCCATGGAGGAGGTATACACACACACACACACACACACACACACACACACACACACAGAGGGATGATAATGTGCTGTAACGTTGTGTGTTTTGGCCGTTGCAGTTTAACCTCCACCTCACCGGCGACATCCACGCCATCACCGCAGCCAATAACCTGGTGGCGGCCGCCGTCGACGCTCGCATCCTCCACGAGGCCTCGCAGTCGGACACGGTACTGCGCACACACACACACACACACACACACACCTGTAACCTGAACCTCACACTGACACACTGACACACTGATCCAGGGTCAGGCTGGACTGACGCTCTCTCCTTCCTCAGGGTTTGTACAGCAGGCTGGTTCCCTCTGTAAACGGACGGAGACGCTTCGCTCCCATCCAGCTGAAACGACTGAGGGTGAGTCCGGAGTCTGCTCCGGCCTCCCAATTCATCCCTCCTCTCACCGTCTGTCCCGTTACTGAATATACAATCATTAAAATAACGTTCTGCAGTGGTTCTCAAATTGTGGTACATAACTATAAATAACAGTATGGATTTACAATCTATTATTTTCCAGTTGTAATTAGGAACTGCGTTCTGTAATTTGGCCACTAGATGGCGGTGATGGATTGTTGTTCATTTATTCATTATCCTCTTTCTAATGAATAATTCACAATAATGCTGCACTTTTGAACCTTATTGCTTTAATACACACTCATTAATGTTTGTCAGATGTTGATTAGTGGTTTGCTTCTGATGTTAATTGGTCTGAAAAGTTTGAGAAACACTGAAATGAAAAAGCGGAGTCTGACTGAGTGCAGGTCCTCATCTCGCCACCAGGTGTCACTATAACACAACGTTTCCATCACAACGCATTAAGGTTTCCTCTCTCTCTCTCTCTCTCTCTCTCTCTCTCTCTCTCTCGGCAGTAAATTAAAATAAAATGACAATTAATGAAGTAAAATTAGCTTTATTCCCGCGTTATCCTGAAAAATTAACCCAAACATGTCGTCCAGTCTTCATCCTCTTTATGGAATGCAGATGAACAGTGGACAGGTCACAGGTCAGGGGTCGCTCAGACCCAGGTTCTCAGCCGAGGCTCGGGTTCTAACGTCCACACTGTTCCACAGAAGTCTGAACTGATGTAGAACCACAACGTTCTAACGTCTTCCTTTCATCTTCTAGAATCTCGGGATCCATAAATCGGACCCGTCCACCCTGACTCCCGAGGAGGTCCGCGCTTTCGTTCGGCTTGACCTCGACCCCGAAAAGGTCACGTGGCAGCGAGGTAGGAGACGCTCTGTTGCTCTGACGGACTGATAAAGTATGCAGTGTTCCGCTGTCCCGCCGGAGAACATACCAATTGATCCTAACCGTGCTTAATGAGCGAGCGGTCAGGGTTCTGTACAGACGACCCATGTTCTGCCATAACTAACTCCAGAGGAAGTCTTCATCCCGACTCGGGACCCCAAACCCACCCCGTCCTCCTCCCTGAGGCGCCGCTCACGCCCCGTACAGACCCGAACGGATCAGAACCTTCAACATGAAGTGGCTTATGCTCCTGAGACTCGAGGCTTTGAAAGATTTGTCTGCAGCTCGTTCAGCAGGGATTAGTCTGAGAGGACGCAGGTCCTGAGAACCTGTCCCTGCTTCAGGACTCCAGTCTGAGCTCCTGCAGCTCTGCGGGTTCGAGCTGATCTGATTAGATGATGTGGAACACACGCCCGAGCACATGTGCAGCGTTAAACCCCAACGGCTGAACGGGGGCGCCATCCACAACGTTCAGGAGACACGGGACAAACGTTCATCAGGTCTGAGCTCATCAGGTCCCTCCCACAAATACCACAAAGAACCCTGAGAACCCTGAGAACTCCAACCGAATCTAAATCCCTCCCCAACGTAATGCAACGTCAGGACGATGCTACATCACAATTAATTAATTAATTAGAAATGATGCTTACAACGGTGGCTTAGTGGTTTAGCATGTTCTCCTCTCAGCACTAGGGATTCCAGGTTCGAATCCCCATCTGGGTGGAGTTTCCATGTTCTCCCCGTGTCCGCGTGGGTTTCCTCCGGGTTCTCCGGTTTCCTCCCACAGTCCAAAAACATGGATCAAGTCAATGGAGTTCTCCAAATTGCCCCATATAGAGTGTGTGTGTGTGAGTGAGTGTGTGCCCAGTGATAGATTGGTGTCCTGTCCTGGGGGTATCTGCCCAGCGCCCGAAACGTTCTCCCCTGGATGGACATGGGGAACCCCACCGCGACCCTGATAGAGTATAAAGAAATGTCATAACCATTTAATACGATGCAGAGATTAGTTTTTGCAGAACCCTGGTCATGTTCCTGGCGCTCGGACCTTCAACCTTTTATAACCTTTAAAACCCGATTAATTTAAGATCGTTAAGATGATTTAGAGACATGCTCATGATGTTTTTGATGTGAAAACAAAAAAAAACGGGTAACAGAGAGAGAGAGACCCCAAAGCTGGGATTGGGAGAGAGAAAAGAAGGAGAACATGCCAAAGCGAGGAAATGGAAGCTGAGAGCTTCAGAGGTCCATCAGGAGCTGTCTGATTGGTTGTTTGGGAGTTGTGTGAAGGTGTCTGATGCTCCTCTCTCTGACCTCTGATCTCAGTGATGGACACGAACGACCGGTTCCTCCGGGGGATCACGGTGGGCCGGGCCAAGACGGAGCGGGGCCACAGTCGAGAGGTACGTGCACCGCGCTCCGCTCTGATTGGTCACCTTACATCACATGAGCTCCCTCTGCAGACACCTGTCTCTGTGATGGTTGGGGTCACGGGGCAACGAGGGTTAAGGGCCCCATCATTAATTTAAACAGACCTTTGGTAGGTTCTCCTTTCCTAAGCAGTTAATAGTGGAGCCTTTTCAGTGAGTCTGTGGATGTGTTTAAAGGAACCATTGATTTATACATTTGGGTTATTTGTTTATTTTTTTGGTGATCATGTGACCAGCGAGCCTCGACTGCGACGGTCTCTCGACGTCGTCTGCGACGAATCTGCAGCGCTAACGAAGATCTGTCTGACTAACGAGAGAGCGAGAGAGAGAGAGAGAGAGAGAGAGAGAGAAAGCAAATGTTTAAAGTGGAGAGAAAACAGTCGTCAGTAATCAGACGCAGGCTTCAGGATCCCTCCACCCACCCACCCACCCACCCACAGACAGACAGACAGAGCGCCCGGCGTGTGTGTGTGTGTGTGTGTGTGTGTGTGTGTGTGTGTGTGTGTGTGTGTGTGTGTTACTGCAGTTAGTTAGCAGGATCTTTGTTTTGACAGAATCAGGTGAACGTGAAGGCCGTATTTGGGCAGGGGGTCGGAGTCCTGGGCGGTGATTCAGGTCAAACGGAGGCAAATGTTTGCACAGTTTTATCTTACACACACACACACACACACACACACACACACACACACACACAGAGAGAGAGAGAGAGCGGTATGCACCCGACCCCGGGACGGCGGGCAGTGAGTGATGGAGAAGCGTGATGTTCCTGTAGGGTTCTCATAATGAGACCTGTTTAGAACCTGGTTCAGTTCCAGCATCTCGTTTCAGACCTGTAGGTTCACGGTCAGTCAGAGTCCATCAGACTGACCATTAGAGGGGAGGTGTTGGTGGTGGGCGTGGTTAATCACACTCTTTCCCCCCCCCCCCCCCCCACAGGCGCAGTTCGACATCGCGGTGGCCAGTGAGATCATGGCGATCCTGGCTCTGACCGACGGCCTGGCCGATATGAAGGAGCGACTGGGCCGCATGGTGGTGGGCAGCAGCCGCAGTGGGCTCCCCGTCACCGCCGACGACCTCGTACGTGATGCATGATGGGTAGAGGGGGGGGGGTGGAGGGTGATGGAGGTCGTGACTGTGTGTGTTGATGTTTGCAGGGCGTGACAGGAGCGCTGAGCGTGCTGATGAAGGACGCCATCAAACCCACCATGATGCAAACACTGGAGGTTCGATGATGTGCACACACACACACATCCCACACACACACACACACACACACACACACACACATCACACACACACCACACACACACACCCACCACACACACACACACACAGCCTTCCTGAGCTGGGTAGGTTCCAGCAGGACTCCACAAAGTGGCATCACCGTCCCTCTCTCTCTCTCTCTCTCTCTCTCTCTCTCTCTCTCTCTCTCGCTCGCCCGCTCCATCGGTTCTCGGTCTCTTTCCTGTCTGTAATTGTATCAGGATGAACCGTGCAGCAGAGGATCATGGGAACATTTGGTTTGTTGTCTCGGTGCTGCTGCAGGATTGAGTGACTGTGAGGAAGGTCTGGATGACATCCATGTTTTTACAGATGGATGAAGTCTGTGTGACCGGCAGAGTGTGTGTGTGTGTGTGTGTGTGTGTGTGTGTGATGTCGGGTGGTGTATCAGGGGCCCGTGTGTGTGTGTGTGTGTGTGTGTGTTTAACGTGTGGTGGTGTTTCAGGGGACACCCGTGTTCGTCCACGCCGGACCCTTCGCCAACATCGCCCACGGTAACTCCTCCGTTCTGGCGGACCAGCTGGCGCTGAAGCTGGTTGGTGAAGATGGTTATGTGGGTGAGGAACCTCCACACACACACACACACACGTCTCATGGCAGCGGTTCTCCGGGGTTCTCTCTGTAACGCGCCTCAGGCCTGAGGAACACCTGGAACCTTTTAGCGTTAAACCCCAAGAATGTTTTGCGAGGCTGATCCGGATTAATCCTTTTAACTGATGGAGCACCTGAAGCCCTCCACCCGGCCGTGACGCCCCCCCGCCCCCCGCCGGCCCGGTGGACGACATGCCGTGAAGCCGCACGGTGCCACGCGGGTGGAGGTTCTGCACGGCGTGGTTCCCTTGATGACGTCACGCGATCACATGGCCCTCGCACAGCTGTTCTGATGTTGGAATGTGCGTTCCCTCCCTGCCGGAGAACGGCGGCGTCCCGAGCGCTGTGTAAACGCGTGAATACCGTACGGTTCTAATGAACGCGGCATCCTCGAGGCTCTCGCACTAAACGCCGTGAATTCTTCAAAACAACACACACGTCCAGCAGGATGATCCCTCAACCTCAAACCAACACACACACGGCCTCGGTTATTTCCCTCGATAGCTCATCTGACACACACACACACACACACACACACACACACACACACACTGCTCCTGCCAAAGAACCCTCTCTCGCTCTCTCTCTCTTTACTTCTCTCTCAGATTTGAGGTTTTATTTTCAGGTATGTGGGACAAAGGGCAGCTTAAACACGTTACTGCCTAATATGATGGCACACACACTCACACACACACTCACTCACACACACACACACACACACACACACTCAGGAGTGTAAAGTATGCCAGAGCTCTTGAGTGGAAATGAAAACACAGGCCCAGAGCCTCCTCTCGTCGATTCCCAGCCGCCTCTCAGAGCCTGGGAAACGGTGCAGGAAGCTCAGAGGGCACTGAGGGTGGTGGGATGTGGAAAAACACACACACACTCACACACTCACACACACACACTCACACACACACACACACACACACAGCTGTGCTTCTGCAGGTGGCTCTGCATCACGGTGTTTATAGAGAGGATCAATAATCACAGACATGTGATGATGATGATGATGATGATGATGAGGGGTGACACAGTGGCTTAGTGGTTGGCATGTTCTCCTCTCAGTTCTCCTGAGGATCCAGGTTTGAATCCCAATCTGGGTGGGGTTTGCATGTTCTCCCCATGTCCACATTAGTTTCTTCCCATAGTCCAAAAATGTGGATTCAAAAGTGTGTGTGTGTTTGAGTGTGTCCCCAGTGATAGATTGCCCCCCTGTCCTGGGTGTATCTGCCCAGCGCCCAAAACATTCTCCCCTGAATGGGCATGGGGACCCCCCCCCACCCTGTGACCCTAATAGAGGATAAAACTGAAGATAATGTATGAAGGAATAAAAATAAAGAAGAGATGATTAATATTAATGAGGAGGTTTATATACAGTATATATTGGTTCTAGTTTGCCAATGATTTTATTTTAGTTTAAAGAGGTTAAAATAATGTAATTAAACATGTTACTCCTCAGCATAACGAGGTGTGTGCGTTTCAGTCACCGAGGCCGGTTTTGGAGCAGATATTGGGATGGAGAAGTTCTTCAACATTAAGTGCCGTGTTTCTGGACTCAAACCGGACGTGGTGGTTCTGGTTGCTACCGTTCGGGCCCTTAAGATGCACGGAGGCGGTCCTAGTGTATGTACTTGTGGCACCTCTGTTATTGGTTTCTGTTGTTGTATGTGAATCAGGGTACATGTGTGCCTCTGATCTTTAAATTCCATGTTTCCCTCCCCCTCCCTCCCGGTTCCGATGCTCTGGAACCTCCGACGGTTTGGAGAGCTGTGCTAACTGTGTTGCGTGTTCTGTTCTTCAGGTCTCAGCGGGGGTTCCTCTGGCGAGGGAGTACACTGAAGAGGTAAACTTTTTAAATCACGTTGAATGTTTAATTGATTATTTGATGTGAAAGCACGCTGACACGCCCCCTACAGGAATCTTAATGCCTCATTTATTTTCTGTAATGCTGGACGTTCCTGCAGGGAGGTGAGAATGCCGCGAGTGCTGCCTGTCTCCATCACAACACATCCGAGATACTAAAGCAAAGACATTTAACTCATTAACCCCCCCCCCCCCACACACACACACACACACACACTCCTGTTCCTGACCCCAAATACCTTAAAAACCCCTCCGGTCACCCCTACCCCCTCCACCGCTCTGGTGGGTAATGTATTTGGTGCAATTCAGTTAGCGGGGTAAATATAAGCGGGCGTGCTGAAGGTGGAGGTGCAGTGATGGGCGAGAGACCCTGGCCCTGCTTTGGATCAGCCTCTCTCTCTAAAGAAGCAGCTGAACAAATAATTGGTGCTTCAGTTAATTGGGCGGCGGCTTAATGAGAAGCAGGCGGCGGGTCGCCCGCGCGGGTGGAGGCTCCTGCCCGGCGGCGCTGGCGGTGTGTCACGAGGGACCTTCCTTCCGGGATAGGCCTCAACCCCCTTAAATACCAGCAGAGGACATCTGTCCTAAAGTGGACTCTTCCTTTCATGAAGTGCCGTGGGGGGGGGGGGGGGGGGGGATGAAGGAGGGGGGGGGGGGGGGCGCCCTGCTGAGGTGCAGGAGTAATGGAGCCTCTTTAAGATGTTGTGATGTCATAAACCCGTCGTTATTGCTAATTCTCAGGTGGGGCGGGTTATGACATCACGGCGCTCGTTCTCATTAGACTAAGGCTTTGATCCTGACCCGGTTCTTTTCCCGTCAGAATCTGAAGCTGGTCTCGGACGGCTGCAGCAACCTGAAGAAACAGATCCAGATCGCTCACCTGTTCGGGGTTCCTGTGGTGGTGGCGCTCAACGTGTTCAGGTGATGATCGTCCACGGTGCCGCCGCCGTTTCGAACGCATCGTCGGCGTGTGAGCTCACTGCGGACGCTGTGCACGCAGGACCGACACCGAGGCCGAGATCCAGCTGGTGTGCCGCGCGGCCGAGGACGCCGGGGCCGCCGCCGCCGTGCCGTGTCATCACTGGGCTCGAGGCGGACAGGGCGCGGTGCGGCTGGCGCACGCCGTCAGGGACGCGGCGCGCCGGGAAAACCACTTCCGCTTCCTGTACGGTCTGCAGGTGAGTCCTCGGCGTGACGCAGTGGTCGGTCAAGGGGTTGCCCCCTTCATGGAGAACCGTCATGTAGTCCCGGATTGGTTCCGGTTCCATGACGGCGAGTTGTGGAGCGTGTCAGCTGCCTGACTCCGCCCCCCATCATGTGAGACGGAGATCAGACAAACATCTGGCACGTCATCGTGATTTTAATTTTGCAGAAGGTGTGAAATAGTTGGGTCCACCTCGCGGCCTCCTGAGAACAGTGCGGGGTTCTGCTGACGAGGGGACGCGGAGCTGATGGGCTCGGGTTTGGGAGGACGGGAACTCTCGGTTCTTTGTGAGGTGAGGTTTGGGAGCCGTGCGTTTCGGCGCTGCGGCTGTTAAAGCAGATTAAATCAGCAGGTTTGAATCTCATTTTGAAACGTGAGGGTTCACTAACGCAGAGGAACGTCTCGGAGGTCTCACACCGATGATGGACGAGAGAACCTCAATCACACTCTCAGTTCTAGTTCTTTCCAAACATCTTGAACGGGCTTGCTGGACGAGAGAAGGGCCTTCCCCAAAGCTGGAGGCATGTCCACGATGGGTGATAAAACCCAAGAGGAACCATCAGGGGTATAATGAGGGGGACGATTCTTGGTGTGTAGGAACTCGTATAACAGTCGGAGGTTCTCAGGGAACTGTGACCCTGCCCTCCTGTCCCGCTGCCCGTGAGCCAGTTCAGATTTCGGGGGACGGGGTCCACTCGGTAACATGAGCACGACTGCTGGATGGCAGCGGGTCGCAGAATGGGTCAGACACCGCCGGACGCTCCGGCGAGCTCGTAGAGACATGCACAAACTTCTGGTTTTGAAGAGGACAGAACGGTTCCGCGAGCGAGGTGAGGGGTCGGGGGGGGGGGGGGGTTCTGTGGACGGATCTGGACGGGGCTCTTTGATTTCATTTGATGTGAAGCCGTTGAAAACATCAGCTGCTTTGAGTTAAGCTGATTGGCTCGGGGAAGTCGTGACACTGATTAAGTGATCTCATTAAAGGCCGAGCTCTGGACCTGTCTCCTGCTCGTCTCCAGCGGCGCATTCCACACGCTGACGGTTTGGCCCGAGGGGACGCCGGACGCCGACACCGCGACGCTTTCAGCTGAAAGTGATGAGGGGCTGGGGGGGGGGGTCATATCCTCGTACCGGGGTTCCATTCTGTAACGAATCACAATGAAGGTTCTGTACCATCGACATCAAAATCAGATCCTTCATTCTAAATAATAATAATAATAATGATGATAATAATGATAATGATAATAATGACGTAGTGCGAGGCCTCTGGAGCAGAGGGGGTCATGGGGCCTCACTCAGGGGCCCACAGTGTCCCGCAAAGCCTTAATCCTTAAAACTAAGACGCTTTAAATCCGTCCACAGAGCTGCGAGAGAACACCCGGCTGCACCCGCCCCCCCGAACCGTCCTCCAGGTGACCATTACGTGAAGGTTCTTGACCGTTCACCTGTCTCGTTTGTGTCCACAGGAACCCATAGAGCAGAAGATCCGCACCGTGGCGCAGCGGGTGTACGGGGCGGACGACATCGAGCTCACGGCCGAAGCCCGAGCCAAGATTGAGTATTACACTCAACAGGTGAGGCTCTGATCGCTCTCCCAATTCATCCCCTTAACTCAGATCTGCAGAACGTCTTTAATCCGACCACTCATCCTCCCCGAGTTCCAAACCCAGCGCAGCAGGTTGTGGCTGGCATGGTGTAAAACACACAACAGTGGGACTCTGGAGGTTGACTGCTGTACCCCGGACTGTGCGATCATGTGATGTTCATCTGAGTAACCGGGTTCTCTGTTCTCTCGCGGTTCTTCAGGGCTTCGACTCGCTGCCCATCTGCATGGCCAAGACCCACCTGTCTCTCTCTCACATGCCTGAGAAAAAGGGCGTGCCCACCGGGTTCATCCTGCCTATCAGAGACGTCCGTGCCAGCATCGGGGCGGGCTTTATTTATCCTCTTGTTGGAACGGTGAGTGATTTTCGTTTCGTCCCGGCAGAACCCCAATGTTCCGTTATGTAGAACCCTATAACCGGAGCTCATCAGAGTACTGTATCTAATAAAGTGGCCAGTGGCTGGGTCAGGTCTTCTTAAGGGCTGGTCCACGTGCTCCGTGGTTCTGGTGTCACGTCCACCCGGGTTTTTAAACGAGCCGACGGTTCCTGTCTGTTGTCTCAGTGTGGTTCCTGTTAATTGGTTCCAGCTCGCGGGGTTCCCTCCTCTGATCTCTGGCCTCCCGACCTCCGGGCCGCTGTTCGCTTTACGGCCTGTCCCGTCCCCGGCCGCGACCCCGGCGTCGGGTTCTACGATGGCGGTGTGGTGCAGATGGATTGTTTGAGCTGCAGAGCTGGAGACCTTGGGCATTTCCCATCATGCACCTCGGGCCGTGGTATCCGTGGAATCCGTGTTTACGTTTTTTGGGGGTTTTATCTTCTGCTGCAGAACGTGTTGATGCTTCTTATCACCGACTGGAAACAATCTCCCATTTTCCCAGAACTGCGTCGGAACATCAGCGCCGTTCACTTGTTTTCTTTCATTCCTAGAGGTGTGTGGTGGGGGGGGGGGGGGTGTGTGTGTGTGTGTGTGTGTGTGTGTGTGTGTGTGTGTGTGTGTGTGTGTAGTTTTATGGGTTATAATGCGATTTGTGCTTCAACAGACTGCAGGGCCTTCCCCAAACTGTTTCCACTCAGCTTGGTGCTGAATGAAAGCTCTACAGTCTGTGATTTAGGGGCGTGTCCTAACTCTGAGTCCGTCCGTCCGTCCCCCCCCCCGGTGTAAATGCCCCTGTAGGTGGCAGCTCTCAGTGTGAGAGGTGGAGGTGTCCGTCGGGGCAGTTTGGGGTTTTTCCAGCGTCAGTCATGTGCAGGTGATCAGCGTGAGTAATGAGATCAGCGTGAGGGCTGAGGGGGCGGGGCTGAGCGGGGGGGGGGTTAGATCATCTCCTCTGGGTTCAGTGTTAATCCAATAAGAGATCAGATTAGAGAACCGAGGGCTTGGATTAGATTCAGAACGAAATGAAATGAACTTTTAAATGGAGGGTGGGTCTCGTGTTTGGCTGTCCAAAGCGTGGAGGGGTCGGAGTGAGATTCGTGTCTTACATTCACACAAAGATGATAGAAAATCCAGTGTTCGTTATCCATGCAACTCTGTGTAAACAGTTTGGGGAAGGCCCTCCTTTGCTCCTCCAACATCAGTGCCTGACCTCAGAAATAATCTGAGGATGAGGAGAGGTTCTAGTGAAGCCCCTGAGGGGTGAGGAGGTTGCAGTGAGGGGTTAGTGGATGAGGAGGAGGTGGTGGAGGAGGTGGAGGAGGTGGAGGCCCGAGGAAGCGGCTGATGTCATAGTGTGGAATGAGGTGGAAGGTTCAGCCAGAAAACAATGGAGCTGAAGGACTTCCGCTTCCACACGGCGCCGTGATCTCTGCACCGTAACAGATGTGCCGTCCGGGTCCTGAGGTCCGGGTTCTACGTTCCACACGGCGGCGGAGACGAAGGACGTGAGGCGCGAGTTCAGATCCGAACAGGGACCGTCCTCTGAACATCTCACCCTGCAGTCACTCCACCTTTAATTAACATCCATCCATTATCTTCAGCTTTATCCTCTATTAAGGTCGTGGAAGGGGGGGGGGTTCCCCATGCCCATCCAGGGGAGAACATTTCGGGCGCTGGGCAGATACACCCAGGACAGGACGCCAATCCATCGCTGGGCACACACTCACTCACTATGGGGCAATTTGGAGAATTCAATTCACCTTCATCCATGTTGTTGGACTGTGGGAGGAAACCGGAGAACCCGGAGGAAACCCACACGGGGAGGACATGCAAACTCCACCCAGATTGGGATTCGAACCGGGAATCACCTGCTGTGAGGTGAAGATGCTTATAGCTGCACCACCACCTCCACCGTCAGCCGCAGGACAGAGCGGTATGATGTCATAACGCCGTGTTGGGGTGGAGGTCAGCGCTCAACACTGGGGGGTTGAGATCTGCGCATCCAGATAATCGGGTTTGGATCTGCCCTCACAGACACAATGGTGCGTCTGTCCTGCGTTCTGAGAGGAAATGAAGTTCCTCGCCGTCGTGTCACTGATGTCTCTGATAAAGCGTCCACATCGGCGTCCATCAGCGGGAACGCCGTCCGCTTACAGACCCCTGATCATCAGAGCACGCTGTAGCCCATCTGACTAAGGGACTGATGCAGGACCACCTCTGTTATGTGAGGTGTAGGGAGGCGTGGCGGTGCTGAGGTCAGTGCTGCTTCTACAGCATGGAGAGGGGGTGGAGTCTGCATGTCCTCCCCGTACCGGTGTCGCTGAGGTGTCTCCCATTTTCCAAAAACATAATAAAATATGTTTGGTGTTCTTATCCATCGTGTAACGCATCACCCCACCTGTCGTTCTGATCCCGAGAACGAAGTAAGAAGGTCCACTGTGGCGCCCCCTAATGGAGACGAAGTGATCTGTAATAAACACAGGCTTTAATCACGGATTTGAATGTGAGACGATGCTGCTGCTCTGTACTGATGCCCCGCCTCTGACCGGACGCCGCTTGTGTTTTTCAGATGAGCACCATGCCGGGCCTTCCCACTCGACCCTGCTTCTACGACATCGATCTGGATCCCGTTACCCAAACCATAACGGGACTCTTTTAAGTGTCTCAGGAGGCGAGGGTTACAGGAAACGCACGGGCTGTGATG
>JAFMOC010000311.1:67500-72500 GCA_019802505.1 Corydoras sp. C115 | reverse complement strand
AAAATAGTTCCTGTTTTAGTTCCAGTATTAAGATCCATCACGGGTCTATAGTTATGGAACTAACCTTTTAATTATTGATTATTGATTGATTTAGTCTCATTAGCACTTCAGGTGTGTAACACCAAACTCCAGCTCATCTCTTCTGCACAGCTGTGTAATGGTAATTTTGTAGGAACAGTTTGGGGAAGGTCCTTTTCTACTCCAGGGTGAACCTCAGTTTAAAAACCCAGGTCCAAACAGACATGGGGGGGGGGGATGAAATGGAACTGAGATTGTGAGACTGTTCTAATCCACCATGAAGTCTGTTAGAGCAACTAAACCGAGGGAGCAGCGTATGGGATGTTCTATTGTAGGTTTAATGTAAAGGTCAAGGTTCTCAAACCTCGGAGGTCTTTCTGTTCTCCAGACTTTTATAAGAATCATTTAAATATCTTAACTACAGCTCCCATTCATGGGTCAGCCTTAGGACCGCTCACATTCTGCTCACACCTCGGAAAAATGACATGTCATTAATAAACAGACGGAGGGGAACTGTGGGGGGATAGACGCCTGTCTGTCTGTCTGTCTGTCTGTCTGTCTCTCTGTGTTAGAACCCGTGTTCCGTGTAATAAACATGAAAATGCCCCGCTGCTGCTTCAGCTCTCAGCTCTCTCTCATTGTGACATTCTCACCTCCTGCCGCTGTTTCTCATCATTCTGTTATTACACTGACCTGTCTTCTGCTGATTGGCGGCCTCTCTGGTAGAAATGTGTAACTGCAGGCTCATTAATTTCTTTTTATGGATTAAATATTTATAGAGTGAAGGTCATTTCAGTTTTAATTATTTAAACGTCCTGCGATGGCGCTGTGCGTCTGAATCTGAACAAAAGTATTAGGACAGCTTTTAATTAGAACAGCAGTGTTTTATTTAATCTCGTTATCAGAACCGGATCATAAACTAGAACAGAGGTCAGGTCAGGTCAGGTCCTCTCGCCCAACATCGGTGTCTGACCGAAATGAAGCTGCGTCTGTTCTGCTCAGGTTCCCGTGGTTCCGGTTCTCAGATCAGTCTCAGGCTTTTGGGTGCAGGTTCTAACGCAGTTCTGTGGGTTCAGACCCGTGACCCGCCGTGCTCTCACCCTGCGGTGTTGTGAGGGGTGTTTTTTGGGGGGAGGCAGCGCCGTGGTTTTCCTGCTGGAATGTCAGACAGCCTGGCATTAGGAGGTTCTGTGGTGAAGGGTTCCACGCCGGACTCCGGGCTGATTGGAGGTTCCTGGTTCCGACCCGTTGTTTCGGTGACCTGAGGTGCTCTGACCACCGGATTTTTTACAGAAGCCAAAAAAAAAAAAAAAGCTGTTCTGAATTCCAGCTTCATCCTGCAGCAAAAACAAAAACACTTTTATTTACCCTGCAGCAGACCAAGCTCCGCCCATTATTCAGCTCAGCAGGTTAGCTCCGCCCACTCGACGTCTGTCCAGCCGGTTTGGTTCAGTGTGAATGGTTCTGGTTCAGATTGGGGTTTAGATCCAAATGAATGGAGCCCTCACGGTGTGTGTGTGTGTGTGTTTGTGTGTGTGTGTGTGTGTGTGTGTGTGTGTGTGTGTGTGTGTGTGTGTGTGTGTGTAGATGTTTGTGTAAATCTCTTTAGTGGAGATGAGGTTGATAAACTTCCTCTGTGGTGAGGCAGAAATTTAAGAAATGTCTGTCTGTCTTTTCCTGTGTCTGTCTGTCTCTGTCTCTGTGTCTGTCTGTCTGTCTGTCTGTCTGTCTGTCTGTCTCTCTGTCTGACTCTCTGTCTGTCTGGCTGACACTCTCTCTGTCTGTCTGTCTCTGTGTCTGTCTCTGTCTCTCTCTTTGTCTGTCTCTCTTTCTGTCTCTGTCTCTCTGTCTGTCTCTGTCTCTCTTTCTGTCTCTGTCTCTCTGTCTGTCTCGCTGTCTCTTTGTCTGTCTGACTCTCTCTCTCTCTGTCTCTCTCTCTCTCTCTGTCTGTCTGTCTCTCTGTCTGTCTCTCTGCCTGTCTGTCTGTCTCTCTGTGTCTGTCTGTCTGTCTGTCTCTGTGTCTGTCTGTCTGTCTGTCTGTCTGTCTCTGTCTCTCTGTGTCTGTCTGTCTCTGTGTCTGTCTGTCTCTGTGTCTGTCTGTCTGTCTCTGTGTCTGTCTGTCTGTCTGTCTCTGTGTCTCTGTCTGTCTCTGTCTCTCTTTCTGTCTCTGTCTCTCTGTCTGTCTCGCTGTCTCTTTGTCTGTCTGACTCTCTCTCTCTCTGTCTCTCTCTCTCTGTCTGTCTCTCTGTCTGTCTCTCTGCCTGTCTGTCTCTGTGTCTCTCTGTCTGTCTGTCTGTCTGTCTGTCTGTCTGTCTGTCTCTCTGTGTCTGTCTGTCTGTCTGTCTCTGTGTCTGTCTGTCTGTCTGTCTCTGTCTCTGTCTGTCTGTGTCTGTCTGTCTGTGTCTGTCTGTCTGTCTGTCTGTGAGGTGATGTACAGATACAGTCTCAGAACTCTGTGATAGAGATCTGACAGAAATTCCAGCTCTTAAGAAAACCTGCTCTCATGTTTATGTCTCTCTCTCTCTCTCTCACACACACACACACACACACACACACTCACACTGTTATCTCTTTAGTACTTGGATATGTTCTCAAACCCCCCCCCCCCCCCCCCCACACACACACACACACAGTCTCCGGTTCTCTTCAAAGGGTTTAAACAGGATGAAACGTGATGATCCTCCACGCTGCGCTGCTGAACCCGTCAACACCAGACAGGGCCTTCCCCAAACTGTTGATGAAGATCAGATGGGTTGCTTACTCTCATTTTAAGTAATGCTTTCTGAGTTGGCATGTTCTCCCCATGCGTGTCCAATGTGATCCTTGTTTATTTGAGGATGAGGATGAGGTTGGAGGTGTTTACATACTTTAGCGCCACCCGCAGGGCGATAAGGTTCAGTGTAAACGTGAAACGCCGCTGGATTCCTTTCAACCTTTTATCTGCAGAGTGAAGGACAAAACAGCGACACACTCTCACAACAACACACACACACACACACACACACACACACACACACACACGAGAGAGAGAGAGATGCCTGCGTCACATGATCACAGATTACACTGCCCTCACTGCCCAACACGCGCTCAGAAGTATGCGGACGGCCGAGCATCCTCATGCTCGTTGGGTTCGGCGGCGGGCGCGGTGGCGGTGGCGGGCGCGGTGGCGGGCGCGGTGGCGGTGGGGGTGTAACAGGAGACGGCGGGTGAGCCGGGCTGAGAGATCAGATAAGAGGGTCATAAAGGAGGACGGACGGAGGACGGACCGGGGAGGAGCCACGGGCGGATGAGAGGGGCGAGACGGGGGAATACAGAGAACCCATTATGGATGTGCAGGGGGACAGACCGTGGAACCGGGGGGGTGGGGGGGGATCAGATTCAGGGGAGAAAGTAACGGAGTGCATTGGGTGTCGAGGGTGGAGCAGGTGTTCACAGCTTTCATCATGAATGGGGTCCTTTGTGGGGCCCTCGGCGGTTAAGTGGGGTCCTTGTGGGGTCCATGAGGTCATGGACCGGTTTTAAGTGAGGTGTAGCGAGGTTAATATTATGGTCTGGATCGTTGATGACGTTCCATTTTGGAGTGTGTTCAGGAGCATGAGACACAATCACCCTTCTAATTCATCCCAAAGCTGTTGAATGGGGTTAACAGGGCCTTCCCCATACTGTTCCCTTCATAATGGACGTGTAGCCGGTGTTTGTGAGTGAAGACTTCCCGAGCCGGGCCGTGTGTAAGCGGGTCCTCCGTCCGGCGGTCCCTGAGGATCTGTACAAATAGAGCGTGGCTGGAGGGGCTGGTGGAGCTGGCGGAGCTTCTGTCCCGACGGACTCGGACTTTATTTACGTTGGTGTTGGGTGGAGGACTATGTGAAACCTCTGAGAGGAATTTCTATCTCCGTGTTCTAACTTCCCTAAAAGGACAGTCCTGCAATAAAAACAAATATCAGGAAAAGAACGGATGTACTGCCCAGCACCATCCACCTCCACCTCCACCTCCACCATCCACCTCCACCTTCTCCTCCACCTCCACCATCCACCTCCCCTCCACCATCCACCTCCCCCTCCACCATCCACCTCCTCCACCTCCACCTCCACCTCCACCTCCACCATCCACCTCCTCCACCTTCACCTCCTCCACCTCTCAGTAATGATCCGAACACGGGTTCCATGACGTGTTTAACAATCATCATCATCATTGTTGACTGTTTCTTGGAGGTGTGGTCAGCTCCTCATGGTTCTGGAGTTCCATTGGACCGGCGCTCCTGCAGGACGCCCTCAATGGACTTAGAGTTTCAATTGTTAAATACGGGTCACATGATCACCACACAATCTGTACATGGCTGTCCTACACTGTTGATGCTGCCCCCCCCCCCCCCCCTGAGCCTCGGTCCTCACAAGGTTTCTTCCTTAAAATATCAACAGGGCATTTTGTCTTGCCGCTGTCTCTTGGTCTTGCTACTATTGTAAAAAACAATCCACACCTTCTACAGCTACATCCATACACACATCAAACCAACGGTGTAACGACCCATTAGAGAACATACCAAAGAGGAGACTAACAGAGTCTGTAGAGGAACCGATGGACTACAACTGTAGAACTACAAACCCCATCAGTCTGATCAGAGGAGCTGATGTTTAAGATGGAGGTGATTTTAATAAAGTGGCGGCTGATTGGATGATCGGTGACGCAGTTCAAGAGCTGATGTGGTGGAGGCATGTTCCGTGTTCTGGTTCTGCTGCATCACTGCGCGTCCCACGAGCTCCACCACGTTCCAAAAATAACCAGACACTAAAAGCTGTTCCATCAGCTGCACCTCCTCCCCCTCCCTCCATCAGCTCTCATGCATTTGCTCTGCATCCATATTTCATGTGTGTGTGTGTGTGTGTGTGTGTGAGTGTGTGTGTGTGAGTGTGTGTGTGTGTGTGAGTGTGTGGTGGAGGGTAATGATGTTCACTGGGACATCAGCTTGCTCCAGCTGGTTCTC